>CM037934.1:11718959-11743959 GCA_021346845.1 Apeltes quadracus | reverse complement strand
ATACCTTGACGTCGGAGAAGAACATCTTGAGCATGTTGGAGCTTGGGTAGCGGGTGTAGAAAAACATTAGCTTGGCCTTCTTCAGGTGATTGGGGGAGAGACCTTCTTGGATCTGAAACATCGCTTCAATTAAGGACATTAACGATTGTTTGGGGGGGGAAACAACAAATGGAAGCTCAAGCTAACGTAACTATGCTAGCACAAACACAACATCTACGTGCTAATAATAGGCTGCAAGAGAGGCAACACGTTCATCATTTGGGTGATGGGTAACCAAATTTCCTTTCTGGCGTAAATACTGGGCTGCTAGAGGGTGTGGGAGGAGGCAGCAAAGGGGAGAGGGGCCTGGGGGGGGTCTGAAGACACCAAAGCAAAACCATTTGCTTGTAATTAGCATCGTCCGTATCAGGTGTGAGAGCGTCACGGTAAATAAAACGCCCGGCCAGCAGTGCAGCCGATGCTTTTACATAAGGAGGCTCATTTCACAGTCAAAGCGGGCGAACGCCTTTGCCTGCACCCTGCACTAACCTCCACCCCCCCCCCCCCCCCCCCCAAAAAAAAGGAAGAAGAAAAAAGGAGACATTTGCATATCACAGACAAAGACAGCAGTTAACGCCAGTGAGGAGGCAAGAAAGCCTAATGGCTTGGCGACAACTCGTGCCAAGCCTGAACATGACTGTTTGATATTGGCTTCATATCGCTGGCAAAACAAGGCCCATGTGATGGTTCCCCGACACGCCGGCCAAGGGGACGCGAACCAACACCCTCTCGCACTCACGCGGGCCTTATTAAAGTGCATGTCAGAGGCCCCGTCTTCCTAATGGATCGCCCCGGATTGAAGGGCAGAGATGATGGAGACGGGGCTGGGCGGGGGGCACCTTGAGGGATAGTATGGTTCCAGCCTTCAATTACATCCCCCCCCCCCCCCTCTTCCCCCTGCTCCACCCCCCGAGCCTTGCTGCCACTGCCAAACCCTTGGAGGAGCAATAGAAGGAGGAGGAGAAGGAGAAGAGGGGCTCTGAGGCTTTGGACAGCCAGGAATAGGGGGGTGGGGGGGGCAGGGACACATCTGCGCCACCGAACGGCCCAAGCCATTTCCATGGTGAATTAACGGCCGTATAATGCATCTGATAATATCAATCTGGAGGAAAAGACATTGAAAAGGGACCAGGGATAGGGGGAGGGGGGGGCTGCATGTTTAAAACCTCAGGCTGTCTCAACAAGGGTTTCCATCAGGCAGAAGCGAGACAGGCCTTTAAATCACACAAAACAACACGGCCCCAAGTTTTCACGAAGACTGTTTACACTCCGGTGGACACGACGCACGGCTTGGCGTTATTTACCATCATCGGGGGGCGGGCTGCGATCGTTAAAACCCAGTCAAGTGTCCAGATGTAAGCTGTAACTATAAGAAGGCATCAGCTGCTGGATTGGATTGCCCTTGGCCTTCGGAGTTACACGGCAAGAGCCAGCAAATACTGAACCACACTGGGTTTGGCTCCTTAAAAAGCCCGTCTACGTTTGTCTGACAGAGAGAGAGAGAGAGAGAGAGAGAGAGGGGGACTCGGTCGTAGGGTCTTGTGGGGGAAACCCTGGCAGACTGGTGTTACTCTGTCGGGCCCTGGCCAAAAGAGCAGCACTTCACTCTCCACACCACACCATCTGCTCCAAGTGGAGCGGGATACAATGGATCCTCAGACCGAGAGAGAGGGAGAGAGAGAGAGCGAGAGAGAGGGAGGGAGGGAGGGAGGGAGCCCTGTCTCAGTACGGCAAGGTGGGATTTGTTTGCTGTGAACGCCGTGCACTTACACTTAGATTCATTTGTTTTTTTGCTTTTTTCAATTAGGGTAAGCGTCGCTTTCCCCCTCGTCGCCGGAATTAGAAATGATTTTTAAACAAAGACGTCAAGGTTTTAACTCTCCAGCCATAAACACAATATTGCCTCCTGTCAGACGACAATTAGGAAGCTTCACGTTTCCTGATGAGGGTTTTTTAATTTCTAATTCGCTCACAGCTTGCAAATGTAATTGTGATTGGACTTAAGGGGTGGCTTACTAGGCTATTATTTTGCCATGATGGTGCACTCGTACCAGGTGGCCCACTGTTTGCCCGCCATCATCGTTCTCACAAACGCATCCCCAAAACCCAAAGTCATGAGAGGAAATTAGCCGCACCACTTTCCTAATTTCCAGGTGTAAGGACAAGAGTACGTGGAGCCGGACGGAGAAACAAATGAGGAAATTGATAGCGGCCATCTGCTCCGCATCGCTGCGGAGAGCTGGTGAACTTGAACGCGCTCGCAAAATGTCTGACAAGCTGTCTTTGGCTCCCGAGGCTCCGAAAAGAGAGAAAGTTAAGTGTCGGTGGCAGACGCCGTCGACCGGGAGAGCAGAAACGCAAATAAAATGTATCATAACATAATCACTAATTACAATTTAAAAAAAAAATGCACAAAGCTCTATTGTGAAAGTTCCAAACTTTGATCGTAAAGTCATGTTAGAATAAAGGATGTTTTAGTCTGCCTATTCTCTTTAAACCCTCAGTGTATAAATGCTAGAACGAAAGCCACAGCATCTGGCATGTGTGGTTATTGTTTGATTGTTTTCTCCTTTCTCTCGGTCTCTGTGTGTGTCTGTCTGTCTCTCTCCCCCTTTTTCTCTTTTCATCCTTCCATCGGGAGCCCGTAGAAGCAAAGGATTATGGATCTCTGGAAAGCGTTCACCCTTGGGTCAGAAGACAAGACAAGGCGAGGTAATGAAAGATAAACAGCTCGCTGCAAACACCTGTTAACGTCTGCTTCAAAAGAAAAAGGCAGGGAGGCGGGGAGAAAAAAAAAAAAAAAAAAAAGAAGTATTCGGCTGCCAAGCAACAGCCGAAGGGCCCCCCGGGCTGTTGACAGATCTTTATGAAATGAAAAAAAAAAAAAAACAGGGGAAGAGAAACGACACATGATTGTGGGCTTTTTTACAACAGCGATGGATGATAAGAGGAACACGAGAGAAAACACAAGCAATCATAAATATACATCTTTCCAGATAGTCCTGAGGCAAACCTTTTGTGACACACGCACACACACAACAAAAGACACGCAACACACACGCACACGGTCGGAGGGGGAGGGAGGGCGGGCACTCAGGTATTCCCATTAGCAAAAAAAAAAAAACCAAGGCATTCAAAGTGCTAAATATGCACATTCACTTAACTAATAACGGCCACAACAGGTAAAAATCTTGTGAGCTAATTTGTTAACGACCGGAAGACAAAGCTTTTTAAGGAAACAAACCAGTGTGACGCCGATCAAACTTTCATGAGGGTGAGGAGGTGTGGCGACGCTTAGGAAATAAGGAGGTATAGGAGAGAAGGGGACTGCATGTATCTGTTTAAGCCGTTTGTCCGGATTCCTTGGGGGATCCAACTTGAGCCTCCCATAGGGGAAAGCTTCTTTATCCGTAGGGCACGATTGGGGCACACCGGGGTTAAACTATAAGGGAGGCTATACAACACCATTGTCTGCCAAGTTTTTCAGGACGCCATCGGCCCTCCTTCTTCTTCTTTCGGGCCATTTTTATAAAAAGGGAATTGGAGCAGTAAATGTCTTGGAGACCTAATCTTCGTGAGTAAGTGATATGTGACAAGAGGGGCTTTTAAAGCACTCAGGACGCGGCGATGGAAGAAAAGGCTGTACGGTGCTGTGAGAAGGAAGAGGTAAGAGTATAAAAATAAATACAACAATGCAGTACAATGGAGAGGACAACGGCAGTGGGAGGAAAAGTGATTCATCATTTCTTAGGCTACTTTCAAACGGGCTGAAAAAGATTTTTTTTAACTCTTTGTTGTTCAACTGCAACGTTTCGAACCCGTCTCTCCGGGGAATCACCACCTGAAACCTTTTCATCTGGTTTACACACACATGAGCTCTTTGAAACATCGGGGTATTCTCTTTAAACCCAAGTCAAAATACACAATTTCTTTTTTTTTGTTAAAGGATACATTGCTGCCTGAGTAGGGTGAGATGTCCGCCATGTCCTGCAGGTCGCTGCACTCCGATTTGATGAGGGACAGGGAGAGCTCGGCCGTGCTGCCGTGGTGCGCCGGGGAACAGGAGCGGTGGTGGTGGTGGTGGCCCAGGTGGTGAGCCGACGCCATCTTGGTCCTCAGGCTGGTGGTCTCCCGGGACAGGTCCATGGAGTCCGGAGAAGAGCGGTCCTTTCCCGGGTAGCCGCCCGCGGGCCCGCCGAGGTGACTCTGGAACGGGTAGCCCATGAGGGGCAGCGGAAAGGGGTGTCTGAAAGACGGCGGGCTGAAACCCATGGAGGCGGAGAGCGAGGAGGGGTGGAGGATAGGGTGGTGGTGCCCGCCGTGGGCCCCCACGGCCGAGGACTGGTGGTGGTGGTGGTGCTCGCTGGCCGTCTTCCTCACGACCAAGGGTATCGCCTCGGTTTGGTCGTTGGCGGGACCTGGCAGGCCGGGCATGCTGGCGAAGGAGTCCAGCGGATTGGGAATGATGACGTCGCCGAAGCACTGCAGCCTCTGGTTGGCGGTGTGGAAGTTGGGGTTCTCGCCGTTGACGGCGGCGGGGAATCTTTCGGGCGGCATGGAGAGCGAGGGGAAGGCCTGCTGCGGCGTGGGGCGCGGAGGCTTGGCAAACACCTTGACCACCGTGTCCACCACCTGGGTCATGGCCGAATTGAGTTCCTGCTTAAGTGTTTCTGCCAGCTGCTTGCCTTCGGCGTGCATGGCGGAGGCCGCACCTCCCTGTCCTTTGCTCTGGCTGAGCCCTTCTCTCCTCGGCTTCTCTCGGTCGGTGAGCAAGGCCTGCTCCTGAAGCAAGGCCCGCGCCCTGTCCAGGAAGTGGCCCGGGTCCAGGTCAGACATCTCGTTGTCGGAGCGCGGGTCGTCCCCGCCCCGGTCGTCGGCGCCGGTGTCGGACCTGCCCGGGCTGTCCTCGGACATGTTTCCTATGTCGTTGTTGAGCTCGTTGTGGAGGTCGTTGTGCTCCGAGTCGTCGGTCGAGTCGTAGATCTGAAAGAACTTCTCCTGCAGCTGACGCAGCTGCTTCTGCATGTCCTCCAGCTGCAGCTTCAGTTGCCGCCGCTCCTCCTGCTTCTGCTCCTTCCTCTGGCACACCAGCTGGGTGAAACTCTGCTGTTGCTGCTGAGGGAGACGCTGCTTGCGCTTGTTCTCTCGGCTGCTGCTGCAGACTTCGCCTCCCCGCGGGCTGCCGGGGGCCTGCTGCTGAGACCGAGGTGGGGGGCAGTCCAGGTCGACCTCCTGCTCGCCGTCCATCTCGTGGTCGCGCTCGTGACGGGAGGCGGCGGGCACCACCACGCTGGGCGAGTGGCTCATGCCGCGTATAATGTTCTCCACGCGGGCTCGCTTGGCACGCAGGTGTTCGTCGTTCAGACGCTCGATGTCGAAGGCGGCCAGGCCAGAACGACCAAAGGGCGACAGGCACTCTTGGGGGGTGCTGTCGTGGGAGGAGTTACTGCAGGCGTCCTCCTGTGGAGCGTCCGAACTGGCGTTGGAGAGCCCCGATCCAGGGAAGCCGATGTCCCCTCTGTCCCCCCGGTCCCCTCTTTCTCCCCTCTCAGGTCCTCCTCCATTTTTAGCCATGTTGTTTTTGAGAAGCTGGGAGATGATGGTGGTGCCGGGGAAGGGCATCATGGCGTCCTCGTACGAGTTGGCCCTCTTCAGTAGCTTTCGGAGCACGTTGGACTTGGACTCGGTGTCGCTGGCTGACACGATGCCAGGTCCGCCATGTGGCTGCACTAGAGAGCACTCCATGTTGTCAGCGTCTGATCCGTGGTGAGAGTGGGAGCTCAGAGAGTTCATGGCACTGAAAATGGCTGCTTTGGCGCGGGCAATGTTATCGGTGGTCGTTGCTGTTGCGGCTGCCGCGGCGGAGGAGGCTGCGCTGCCCACGGTCCTCTTAACACCGATGTCCACGCGTCTTCGCTTGGTCTGTCTGTTCAGGAGGGAGTCGCTGTCATGGTCCGGCATCACGGGCTGCTGCTATTGGGCCATATCCCGCAAACCTCTGGGATCAAATCCTCTGAGTACCTGTGGGCAAAAAAAAAAAACACAGAACCATGACTCATCAGAGAGGAAAAAATGTTATTTTTTAGAACGTAAGTCACTCACTCAACCATCTGATTAAAACCTAAATATCCACTCAGTAAAAATAACAACTGGATTCATTTTCCTGAGAGGACGGGTACCTCCATGGTTACATCTGGGCAGTAAGGACCAGCGACAGAGGGGTAAAGGGAACAAGCAAGACGGGGTCAGAATTAGGCCTCGGCCCGACATTCCAGGGCAAAGTCCTACATTTCATCCCGTCCCCTGTTACACGCCGTGCGGCACTGAACCAGTTCCCACGGAACACAAAGCTGCATAAAATTATGATAATTACTTAAGTACTTGTCCTCATTTACATTTTTGTGCGGTGTGAGCAAAACATAGGAGCTATTAATTCTCAAAATAAGATAAATAAGAACGGCCTTTAGAGCGTTTACAGGGAAAAAAAGCGTTGACGAGGAAAGGCGATGCACCTTCTCTAAATCCTGTTATGTAAGCGAACAATCACTCAGACGATTCAACAAAATATTGTCATTTTAAAACAGGTTCAGACATTTTGTAATTTTAAAACGCAAGTCCTGCGTTCCCGTTAATCAACACGACGTGACACAAAAAAAAAAAAAAACAGGCCTATTGATTTTTGAGCCAGCTTGAGCTCACTTCTGTGTTTTTTTGTTTGTCTTTTCATCTGGCAAGGCCAGTTAATTCTGCTCGAATGAATAGGTCACAGGGGTCAACTCCGGCAAGGAGCAAGTTAAAGCGCTCTTACAAAAATCCTAATGCCCCTCTGAAAGCAAAACGTTTTGTCAGTACAGGCCTGCATCAATACTGCCATGGAAGCAGCGAGGGCATTGTTTTAGTCCGAGCAATGTCAATTCAGTGATCATTTCAGAAATGAGTTAAACCATGACTTTGTTTGAAAAGAAAATGTATTTCTGAGGTTTGCAAACGTGGTGGAAAAATGTATATTTTTTTAATAAAAGCTTTTTTAGAGGAGAACATCCCTACAGCCCTAACTTATTTATGAAAAAAACCCAAATATAACGAATACAAAATGATTTACTTTTCCTTTAATTTTACAGATTGCAATTATTCAAATTTAAGTTAAAGATATATCCGAGCAATATACGTTGAGATTATTCTTTTTACACAGAAATTAAAAAAGACTGATTGAAATACATTTAATTACTGATTCCATTGTGTCCAACTAGCAGAAGAAACTGAACTCCTGTGAGTCTTTATAACAGTCTTACTTATTATGTGCTTGTTCCTTGAGTGAAAGAAATCGAATCATATTTACGTAATCACTGCAAAAACAATTTTGAAAACATTCAGACACACACACACACACACACAACTTTGCTGCTGGCTTTGTTTAACACTGTCGTGATGCACAACACAAGCAGCATTATATTTAACTAAAAAATGTTTTACCCCTTGAACGTGTGTAAATGTTTTCCCTCCTTATATCCGCACTATTGAAGGGAAACCAGTCATTTTTAAATTGCAACCATTTTTGATAAATGGCTTTGGCCCGTGTTCTGACAGTGACATCAGCAGTTCAGACAAGAGGTGAAACCCCCACCCTCCCCCCCAAAAAATATCTCGACTTGATCGCCTCAGGACCTTAACAATGAGCTTGAAATAGTCACCAGCACCTGTCTTTGCCGACGGCGCACCTGTCTCCCGTCGCCCATGCGCACTCTCCCTCTCTCCGCCTCGCGTTCGAAACCTCTCAACGATTGACGCTGTGACCCGCACACATAAACAACGAGCCGTGGCTGAGCATTTGAACTCTTAAACGTCGTCGCCTTATCCCCCCTCGAACCGGCGCATGGCGTGAAACCGTGGACGTTTAAAAATAAAAATAAAATAAAAAAAACCCTCAAACTTTCAAACATTTCGGTTGAAAAGAAACAAAACGGCGGAAAAGCGGCGACTGAGGTTTGAAACTTGACGTGAACTCAAATTTGATGCACATGTTGTTAGTAACTTGTTTCAGTCAACAAAGGCGATTACTTCATGAGGCGATAAAAGATCTGGATGTTTATGCGCATGTCGGCGGACAAACCACCAAAAGGACCGAGAAGCGAACACGTTTAACAAAAATACCGGCAGCGTTACATCACAAAGATACAAAAGTGCCAACGCAGAAGACAGAACACGGGAGGGCTGACACGCTGCGTGGGGGAACCGGAGGACATAATAACAGCCACGAGAGAGGTCCTAGAATAAAACAGCGCCCAACGGACAAAGACAATACGAGGAAACACGCGAATCCGCGGTTTCCAACACGCAGAGACAAATCTCAGTTCCCGTCTGACATCGAGTCTCGAAACTCACTCACCCCGAACTTTTACTTCGCAAAGTTGCAAATCAACTGGATGTCCGGGCGCCTCGGCGGAGGAAGGCAGGGCTGCTGCTGCTGCTGCTGCTGCCCGCCGCGAACCGTCCTCGCAATAACACGCAGCTACTCGCGCAACGCAGCGGAGCGAGACGGTGCCGCCTACACGCGGGACATTACAGGTGCGGACGAGCAGAATAAATGAGCCCGTTCATTATGTTTCGTTTGTTTTTGTTTTGTCTTCCACCAACCGGAGAGGGAGGTGTGCGAGGAAAAACAGGTTACTTACCCTGAGGATGAAGAGGGGGACCACCTGAACTCCAACGGCACCCGCAAAATAACAATAATAATAATAAAAAAAAAAAAAAAAACGCGCAGCACGGCGGAGCGTTGGATGCTGGGATGTTGCGATGTTCCCACTGAAGGTACAGAGCCGCAATAAAGTCAGCGGCGCGAGCGAAAGGACCGAAACCGGAAAGAAAATATATATATTTATATATGGAAGATGAGAAAAGAGCTGTGGCGCGGCGGTCTCTCCCTCTGTCCTCTGCTGTGGCTAAAAGAGTGAGAGACGTAGAGAGAGTACAAGCGAGAAAGAGAGAGAGGGAGAGGGCGAGACTGCGTGCGATGCGGGTCTCCCAGGCGCACTGGATGCAGAGGAGAGGACTGGATGCTGGAGCGCTCCTCCGCCACTAAAGATTCACTTTAAGACGCGGCTGAAGGAAACAGGAAGACGTGCGCGTCACGGGCGGCGTGATGTAACTGGCGCAGCCCACCAATAAGAAGCGGCCGTCCGGGGCCCGGAGAACCACGCGCTGAACTTGACCACTGAAACGGGACTTGGGCACGCAACTAAAGAGAGAGAGAGAGAGGGGGAGAGAGAGAGAGACATGAAGAGGGAGAGAGAGAGAGATATGGGGGGAGGTAAAGGAAATACCGCTTTTACTAATCCATTTCTTCACAAATCAGCGACGGAGCGAGTAAGAACCGTTACGCACTCTGACATTAGACCCGCACCAAAAGCCGCAATAAAACACATAGTCCACTTTTGTTGTTTTTGTTCCAATATTCAATATTCAAGCCTTGAATGGGAGAGTTTCTTACTAATGGTGAAGTGTCGGGTTTGACTCTGAGGGATTTGGAATGAGGGGTGGACACTTTGGGGTAAAAGAATATTTGATTTCAACAATTTCTCGATAACACCTGCTAAGGAAATGCTCAAAGGTATTTGATATCAGTGAGATTATCAGCTTTGCGGAATTATTTACTGTATTTTCGAGTAGATGAATGACGGAACCCGTTTTAAAGAAAATATATTCACGTGTCGTCCAGCCTTCCTCGTGGCAGTACAATTCAAATCTATGTGACTTTTAAACGCTTACTCTAACCCTGCTACATTAATGCATGTTGTCTGCGTGAGAGTTTATTAAAAGGCGTTAACGATCCTTCAAGCTCCGTCATGTTTAACGATTACCAACTTGTAATTTGACTGTTTAACATGTTTGAATTTCAGACATCACCGTGTACATTTTACCTGTAGGCTCCTCAAAGGGGAATTACAGCAGTCAGTCACTCGGGAATAGGAGGATCAAAGTGGCGTGTGGCTGTTTTTACGCGCGTGAGTTTTCTCATTGGTCGCAGCGAAGTCTGTGTAATGTATGAACAAGCGAAGCCGCACAGAAGCTCGCAGCTTTGCTTTGGAATTCCGATTATCCAGCCGAGCCAATATCCGCAGAGAGCTAAACGTCTCTTTGTGAAACGCTCATGTAAGAGGCGAATATCATCAGTGGGGACGTATGTCACTCGGATCCACCGCCTGTCACCGAAACAACCGCGTGCGTAAAACGACGCCACGCTCATCGAGTTAAACGGATCGCAAATGAAAACGACCAACAACAACAAAAAATACCTGTATGTCTTAATTTGAGTGAACTGGTGCATTTTTTTTCTATCCTTAAAACGTCACCACCTGTAATGCTGAACCTTACGGACACTGACATCCGATCCTTTGCAAAGAACAAACTGCTCGACGCTTCTCATTTGTGAAATGATGACAGCTCCTCGTCCTCGTTCTCACGCATTCCCACTAATTAATATGTATTGCTAGTTTGCAGTTTTTGCGTTCTCCAAATAGATTTAGGCAACGGTGTATTAACACAAATTGTTTGCTAATATTGAGAAATGTGCGAGTCATATTGGCATCGATCCGCTTCAGCCTGCGAGCCTCGTATTAACCACATGCATAAGCTACTTGCCCTTTTATTTTATAACAAACGCATACAAATAATTACAATACATAAATATGTAGCCTATGTATTCATTTATTTGTCATTAAGACCGTTATAAATGGTGAATGCGTCTGTCCATTTGTTGAAGCCGGTAAAGAAAAAAGTTGTTCTTGCACTATTTGCTGGATAATTGTCCGTTTCACTCGGGCTCATTTGTTGCACGCAGAATCTTTTTTTTTATTATTCTTTAATTTTTTAATCCTCCGCACAAACAGGATCCTGAAGCACGTAAGTACAATTCTTATTTTCCATGTGCGCCACAGTCCGGTGCCAAAAGGGAAAAGGCGAGTCTCTTTTCCATGTCGCAAGCAAGAGCTTTTTAGGACGAACGAAATGCAACGAAGTCAGCAAAGTTGAGTGTCTGAAGTGTCTTTTCCAAAGCAGGTGTCGCGGTGTCCCGGTGTCCCGCCCCCCCCCCCCCCCCCCCCCTCCCCTCCCCTCCTGCTCCCTCACCGGCCTGTGGCTGGTTTGGCCTCGGCTCCCCCGGGTGCCGTCGGCGCGCACAGGCTGGAAAAACAGGCCGGGCCGTCAAAGAAGCGCGTGTTTGGAAAAGGAAGACTCGGGTGGCTGGCTGGCTACCGCTGGCTGTTCTTATCGCGGCCCGTTCCAGGTGGATCAACGCGCGTATTTATTTTAAACCCCCCCCCCCCCTCTTTTGGGTCGAGTGCGACACACCTCGATGGCCAAGCCTGATAATGCGCTGCGGCATTGCGCACTGATGGCTGCATTTATTGACATATTTAATAGAGACGGGCCCTAATGCAGAAGCATGCGGGAGTGTTTAAAAACAATATTCCTCCCGGGGGTGTTATAAAGGTACTTTAAAACAGAATCACGATCTGACCACAATTAAACGGTAACAAGTGCGCGCGAGTGGCGATGGAGTATTGACAGTCGCTATTTCTGGATGCCAATAATTAGTATTCAGAATGTTATTATTAGACGGTTATTTCGCTTACGTAAAAAGTGGGTGACTGAACATCAACAAGCGAGTTACTTTATGCATGAACAACCATTGAGAGACTTAATATCATTCGGGGGGGGGGGGGGGGGGCATAATCTTGAGTAGCAGCGTTTATAAAATAAAATGTATCATATAAATGACCTGATGTGCTCTGGCAAGCGCTCTATTTCTTTTCACAGAGAGAGAGAGAGAGAGAGAGAGAGAGAGAGAGAGAGAGAGAGAGAGAGAGAGAGAGAGAGAGAGAGAGAGAGAGAGAGAGAGAGAGAGAGAGAGAAAGCTATTTGCGAAAACAGAAGCAGAGAGACGGTAGCGCTAAAAGCTGTTTTGTTCCGCAGAGGTCTCCGGGTCCCCGAATAAAAAGGTTTAGGAGACAGGACAGAGGAGAGGAGAGGAATGGAGAATCGGTCCGAGTGTAATAACCGAGTGGGCGTCTGACTCTCTCACAGCATCTAAAGTCCTCGTCGGGCCTCCTGTGCAGCGCTCATTCCGCTTTCGCCGCCAAAGACGCACGGAAATATGTAAACCACTTATTTGTCAAGGCAAAAAAAAAAAATAAAATAAACATTTCAGACGTGATGGCAGAGACGTGTGCGGCAAAATAGCAGATATTTGCAGAGATGTTACAGCGATGTTCTTTGCAAGGATTTTTGGTGGCTGGCGCGTTGTGGCCCCCGATGACCCATATCCCTATTTCTAGGCTTCAAGTAGCCTAGTGGTGATTATGGAGGCGTGTGTTTGTATGCGTGCGTGTGTGTGTGTGTGTGTGTGTGTGTGTGTGTGAGAGAGAGAGAGAGAGAGAGAGAGAGAGAGAGAGAGAAACAGAAAGAGAGAGGTTGGACTCTGTCAGTTTCTCTCCTCGTTTTTTCTCTCTCTCTCTCTCTCTCTCTCTCTCTCTCTCTCTCTCTCTCTCTCTCTCTCTCTCTCTCTCTGTGTGAAGACCATCACGTGACAATAAAAAATGACCATACATAGTATTACACATAAAAGCAATGTTGTGTAGCCTACACAGACATTTCTCTATAGATGGCCAACACGTTTTCACGTCACAGGCGGAGTGATTTATTTCAACACGTTTCTAGAACCTCCTCTCAACAGTTTGTTTAAATATTAAATAAGGCTCGATGTCTGACTCGGGTGGAAATAATAGGCAATTAAAAGAATGCTGCTCGGAGAGGCTGATGGGAATATGGCTGCATTTAAACTCATTAAAAGCAAAAACGAGAAAAAAACCCCGCTCCATGTGCCGTAATTCGTCCGTAATGTGACGTTTCTTGTGCAGGAAATGAAGCAGCGCATTCCGGATTCAACACGTCTTACCAACAACCTTGAAAGTACAAACATTTGAGAAATATGATGGGCATTAGGTATAGAAGTATAGACGGGAATAAAGGGCGCGCGGAACCCACGTGAACACGCGTATACCAACACGCGCACGGTGCGCCTTGGAGGTGCTTGGGCAGACGGACACGTTGGGAAATCGCCTGGAACTTTTATTAAGCTTGACGTCCTTAAAGCAAACAATGGCACCATGAAATAAGGGCTTATGCGCTCAAAGTCAAAGAGCCCCCTCAGCGACGATCCCTGTTTATCTCTCTGCCTCTGTCTGACACGCACGCACGCACACACACACACACACACACACACACACACACACACACGCTCACCATTTCTTGAGGGTTACACAGTCAGGCTCGCAGCTCCATTGGAGGGGACCCACTCTGCTCCTATGAACTCTCACCTGTCAACATGGAGCAGAGGACTTTACTTGGTAAACACGAAAGGACTTTAGCTGTTTACTTCTGGCGGCGACTTGGCCCTTTTTTTTTTTCATCCACTGCAAGGCCGCCGCGGTCACAGCAGCGCGAGGTCAAGGCCGCGCCGAACCCCCGTTCGATAATCCGCTCGTTTTAACGCGCAGGTTTATTGGCCGACGTATATTTGGTTAAATGTGACTTGAATCCCCTTTGGTGACCACGCGCACTTCGTCGGCTCAATCCGGCGTGCATCCGGGGAAGCAAGGAGGCAGTTTTGGGGGGGGGTTGACACGTGGCTCAACTTTCATTATGCACGCATGCAGGCTGCAGGTCCGCGTCTGCGACTGCACGCTGTAAAAAAAAAGAAAAAAAAGAAAAAGAATATAAAAGGACATAAAACATGGGCTGTGCCAGATAAGCGGCGGTCTGTTTTCACTCTTCTGATCAGCGGTAATTATGTTTGTTGGCGTGGAGGTAAGTGGTCCTCCCCGGGGGGCGTATTGTACTCGACTCACTCCATGTCATAAAATAAAATTACAAGGAAAGGAGAAGATATCCTACAATAACAGGGGCGAGTCATTAAATCAAAGAGCAGCTAAATTAGATCTGAAGGAGAAGAAAAAAAAATCCTCATGGAAAATACATTAGGGGTATGAGGGGGGGGTGGGGGAGGGGGCTTTAAATAAAACGCAGGTTAATTCGATTTTAATAGCCTCTACGACTACGGCTGGTTAACAGCAACACGCACACACACACACACACACACACTCTTAGACACACAAAGCTTTTTCTAGCTGACTAACGCGGACTAATTAGCGATCATTCACCTGTTCTTCGGCCTTTCTGCACATACCGAAGTGCTATAAAGAGAGGCGTCTATGAGCCATTGAGAGCTTTAAGTGCTTCTCTCTCCACACGTTAGCTTCAAGATATACGTTTTGGCCCTCCACAACAGCCCGCTCTCCTGTTACGCCAGCGAATGTTCACACGTCTCGTACCTGTTGGCACTCTCTAGTCTGGTTTATGTATCTTTGTAACCTTTGACCCCCGCCGTGGATGTCGGGCATGGTAACCAGCAGGCGCTCCCTGTCATAGGGCATCCTTTAGCTGGCGACCTCTGTTGACCTCTCGCTGACCTTTCACACCAGAGAAGATTCAGCTGCCCGCGTGGAGGTCAGGAGGAGGTTAACGTTGTTATATTTGTCCTGTGTGGTTTTCTGGTTACTTGTTGCTTGGAAATAAAAAATCAAGGTTCAGTCAAAATGGAGATGAATGAGTGTATTTCCATCCAAACAACTCTACTGTACTTTTAATTTACTTTATATATAGGACCTAATAGACTACTAGAAGGGCGCTATATTTTAGAAGCTCAAATTTGAGTGTTTTTCTGTAAAATACAATACACAAATTCAGAGGAATCACATCTTTTCCCAGCTATTTGATATGATCCGGCTGTCTTTTTATACAGTGTAATCTTTGCAATCTTTGGTGACCAGTGTAATCTGGTCCCCAATCAGAGGAGCTTGACCGTCTCTGTTGGGCCCAGCGTGAACGTGTTCCAACTACAGGTTAAAAGCCCGTAAAGCGCTGACGCACGAGTACACGCGTGAGGCCGTGTGACCTCATCGCTCGCGGTATTTTCAAAGACTTCCCCGCGGACAGAAAGCGTCTGCCAGCGCCGCTATAAATCACGTTGCGTCTGGTGCTCGAGGGCAAGGCACACCTTGTCCACGATGCCCCCCCACTCCTGCGCTGAACAAACCATAACATCCTGCCTCTCGTGCTGCCCGACGCCCTCCGAGCACGACCTCAGAAAAGACCCCCCCCCCCCCCCCCCCCTCCCGGCCCTCTCCCCCCCCCCCGTCTCGTCCTCGTCCTCCCTTCCTCCATCCCATCTCTCACCCCAAGCGCCGCCATTGTTTCATCTCCTCCTCTCTCCGACTCCGCTTTTCCGTAAGAGGAGTGTCGTCGTTGCATCGTCATTTAACGCTCCAATGACTTCCTGCGAGAAGAGAGGGACGACAGAAAGAAAAGAGGAGAAAGAGAACAAGCAACAAAAAAAAAACAGCAGGAAGCGAGCGTTTAACAGGAGGATGCCGACGCCCTCATCCTGTCGTGTGCCGGCTTGGTTCAGGTGCTCCGGGCCACTCGGCTTCCTCCGCACACGTTTCCCTCCCTCGGGGTGGGCCCGAATTCGGCTGATGGAGGGGGGGCGGGGGAGAGGTGTCCCTTTTCCTTCACGACCCTCTCTGGAGGAAGTATACGGTTTTGGATTTTTACTGCCCGACCACAGCGGCCTACTGTGCCGGGCTGATAATAGAGCATTAAACCCCCTCAGCCACCCGACAGAGGGATGGAGGTGAACAAAGAAGCAGGAATGTGTGGTGTGGTCGCTTATCTCCTGATTATTTCCCCTGATTTTTTACGGCTGCGGAGGGAGAAGCTAAGCAAACAGTCCGGCGCAGCGGTTGGCAACTTGGCATTCTACTTGAAGGTCTTTTAAAAATCACTCTGGGAAAAAAAAAAAAAAAAAAAAACTTTTTTGTGTAGCTTGGCTTGCAATCACACAAATGATTACCACCCCAAAATAACGTAATTTCCAAGTAGAAGGCTCTCCGCTGCCAATACGGTCACTGATAAGCAACACTGTGTTTTAATAAAAAATAAAAAAAAACATACCTGTACGTCTCTTAAGTGGCTGTGCGCTTGTACGCGCACGTGGACACGTCCGAATCCCTCCCGACGCCAGAGGAGCCTCGGGAGGGCAAGAATAGACGGGCCGGTGCCTATTTGGGGCATCATCGTTACACAGATAAAATATATCACTGTTACGCTCTCACAATCACAGGCACACTCCTACAAGTGCACTGTGTTAGCATGCAGCTAGGTCAACAGAAGAGGTATCTCCTGTTTTTACCTGTATGAGCGGCGTCTTTTTACAGGGCTGCAGTTTGTGTGCAGTGCATGTGTGTGTGTGTGTGTGTGTGTGTGTGAATGCCACACAAGAAGAGCTCCATGCCTCAGCCATTGGCTGACCTGACTATAAATGAGCGGCGCGGCCACCTGTGCCGGTGGAGATCCAGTGTTGGCACGGAGGAGGCTTGGTATGATGCCCCGCTCTAAGAATAAAGTCCCCTCCTCCATCCTGTAAATGTTCTGAGATTAACTCTTTTTTTCGAGAGATGCAAAGTAGCTTGATACTATTTTGCCAAATGTTTTAACGTTAAAGTGTCTCTTGGGAGGAATCCTGTCAGTTTTCTTAAAGGTTAAATGAAAGGTTAGCAGCATGTTAACAATATCCCTGTTAGCATATAGCATTTAGCAACTAGCCTTGCGTAGTAAATTAAAAAATCAACGTTTGTTTCTCTCAGCGTCCAATGGCGACGCAGGCGAGTTAAATTAGAAGAGAGTTGAAAGCCGTAGGCGTCGCGTGGAGAAGCTAAAGGGAGCAAGTCGGCTTTGATTCCTGATTGATTGAAACAAGAAACCCGGACGGACGCAAGAGGCTCGACCAGCAGCCGTGTTCCTCCGAGGCCGCTGCACAAGAAAAAGCCGAGCCTGTTTTTGGAGTTTACTCTGAACCACGTGTCTTTATTTCTGGAACAATGAACATCCAGAGTGGGATTTATCACAGCTAAGAGCCTCTAACCCTGAGATAGAAACCCATTTCAATGTGGCGTGTGTCACATAAATGAACGCTGCAGAACGCTTGTTTCAGAGTCTACAATACAATTGTTCAGTTCAGTTATTCTGATGAAGTGGCATATTGACTTTTGCACACACACATACACACACACACACACACACACACGCACATACGCACTGTTGTTTTCAGTGTCTTTAGCTGAGCCAGAGGACGAGTGATGCCCAGGGCCGTTCCTGATCCGCCCGGTGCCTTTTTTTTCCTTGCAGGAATCTCCTCTTCCTGTGCGGAAGTTTGTCGTGGTCAGTCTGACCGTCACAGGCGCCTCCCCGAAGGAAAGTGACAGCGGCTTTATTCAACCGCTGACCCGTAAAGAGGACAGCGGAAGAAAGAAAAAAAAAAAAACCCCACAGTAACCTGACTAAGGGCTTATTTTCACTGCAGTAAGGAGGCGCGATGAATCTTGTACAATCAGCACAAGCTCTGCATGTGTGTATGTGTGTGTGTGTGTGTGTGTGTCTGGTGTCATGTCCTTTAACCGACCCCAGCGGCGTGAACGCCTCCTGGTGATGTCCTGTTCTCTCCTCTCAGATTTGTCTTTTTTATTTTCCCTCCATTTTCCGGACAGACGATGCCCGTCTGCTCCGACGACGCCTCTCCAACTTCCTCCAACGGCTTCTTCTTCTCTCCGGCCCAGTTCAGGACTTCCACGCTGGGCTTTCTGATCCGTCCACCCTCCCCAGTCAAGAGGTGGGGTGGGGGGGGGGGATCCTGAGATTATCGAATGGTCACTTAAGAGGGAACGAGAGGGAGCGAAGTGCTGTCCACTTAACTGAAGATTATCCTTTAAAAGGAAAAAAGGAGATGGAGGAGAGGAGGAGGGGGAAAACAAGGATAAGAGGTGGATGCAGAGGGGGGGCGGATGGAGAGAGATCGCGCGGACAGTCAGATGGATCGAGAGCGAGGGCGAGTGAGTCACGTGGAGATAAAGCGGGAGTGGGAGAGGGTTAACGAAAAAGAAAAGCGAGGAAACACGGCAACGAGGGGAAAAAGTTGAAAAAGTTGAGATGGTGAGGTGACGGAGCAGGAGGGAGAGAGAGAGAGAGAGAGAGAGAGAGGTCGACACAGAGACAGAGATGGAGGGATTTAGAGAGGAGGAAGCAGGAAGGATGAGGACAAGAGCTGGATTAAGCAGTGAAAACAGGGATTGTGAAGTGTCCACTCACCAAACTGACGACCTTTGGTTGTTCTTGTTTTTGTGTGATGGGGTGAAAATGTCAACTTCTCTAGAACAATCTAGAGTGAGACCTGATGCTGATTACACACTGCAGTCTTCCTCGTTATTCCATGGAGTCCATTATATGTACTCTAAGAATAGATTTTAACTGTGTTCTTTTCAAAAGAGGGAAAACAGCGTTTCTGTCGTTTCTGTCATATGTAATGGTTTTACGGATGTTAAAAAACTTGTTGCAGACCAAGAGTTGACTTTTGAGTGACTCCTTGCACACACATGTAGAGTTTCCACGTATCCTCATGCAAGGGTTATAGTTTAAAAATAAGTCATTTCAGCTGCAATTTCTTTGAGAAATGTTTACTGTTTGTCTGACTCATCTATCTGTCCTAACCTGTGCAGACTGAAAGGAAGTACTTGTCACGTGATGATGACGTCTGAATGAGGGGGGTGTGATCATTGGTCCTGCCATTGTACAGTTACTTGAAGGCTATTCCTCAACACACACACACACACACACACACACACACACACACACACACACACACACACACACACATACACACACACACACACATTCTAAAAGCTCCTCAGTCTTCCAGACCTGCCATAAGCTCTCGATATCTATCGCTCTCACCCGAGCATGATGGGAAAGAGGACAACCTCACTAGAGGAAGCAACAGGGGTTCAAGGATGAGAGACAGAGAGAGAGACAGAGGGGGACGCAGAGGGGGAGGCGGGTGCCCCTCCTCCTCCTCCTCCCCATGTTAATCTCCTCATTTTCATTTCTCTTACCATGTGGGATTAGAATGATTTTATTTAAAGTGTCAGCTTGAGCTACCGGATTGAGAAATGTGGATTTCATAGGGATTATTATTACAGAGAAAATGTGCACACACACACACACACACACACACACACACACACACACACACACACACACACAGACACACACACCGGCAGATTTGTTTCTTCTCTCTCACTCACTAATGACCTGCTTGACCAACAAATGGTATTCATCCTCAAATTCAGAGCAGGGTAAATGAACAGACATTTTGATGCACACAAGTGTGTGTGTGTGTGTGTGTCCTTTAACAGGGTCTGTGTGTGTTACATGTACAGTATGTTTCTGCCAATTTGTGACATGTTAAAACCCCAGTGTTTCTATTTGAACCAGTCTCTGGAAATGGCAAAAGGTGCTGGAGGATTAAGACGTTATAGATCAGAACGTCACCCGACTTCCTGTCCCCCCCTCAGCCGGGACAAGTGAAACGAGGTGAACAGACTCACCAACGCTTCCCCCTTCTGTCAGATTTATCATCTAATCTACATTAGGATAAGGCTTTCAACGCTCAGGAAAAAAAAAAAAAAAAAGAGAAGAATAAAATAAAACGGCATCACCTTTTCATCCTCGGGCCAAGCCTTTCATTCCCCCTCTTCTCATTACATTAAAGGATGAGGAATGCCGTTCAGTGGATGAGCGGTATTTAAAGACACCATCCCCTTCATCTGCTGTAATTTCTCTTTATTTAAGAGACTCCCTCCTCCCTCCCTCTGTTTAATTTATCTCTATCTAAAGACTCCCTCCCTTCATCTGACTGATTGAGCTTTGGTCCCTAATCCCACCTGTGTGATGGGGATGGAACACAGTGGACTGACGCGTTGCAGATTCAAGCTCTTGACACAAAAAAATGGTTCCAGTTTTGCTGAATTGTTAAATCATTTAAGGGAATTTTATGAAGAGAAACCATAAAAGGAACGAACAAATATGGTACGGTACTGGCGGTGTTCCCAACGCCTTCAAATACTGTCGGCATGGCGACGGCTGAGACTGCGTGAACAGTGATAGCGGCTGCTCAGGTGCTGACGGAGCTGACGGTGTTTACCTGCGGGGGGAATCGGTGGGCTACGCTCCTGTGATCAGCTGTGACCTCCACACCAGCTGTGAGCCGTGCACGGCTCACGTGCACGGCTCACGTGCACGGCTCACTTGCACAAACCCAGATGGGAGATCGAACCAGTCTTGAATATTGCACCTTTAAAAAGCTTCTTAATCCCAGTTGAAGCTGCTCACGGAGGGAAAGCAGACTGAATTGTGACGATGGTTTTTAGATCACACGAGTTGACAAATCATTAGAATTTAGAATTACAAAGTGATGCTTTCACATCACCAACAATCCAAAAAACATGTTTCCTGTTACGTAAGACGAGGAAACGCGCAAAACGTGTCAGCTGAGATTTTCTGTGTGACTAAAACAACACATTGATTATCAAAAGGGGGTGCAGCTTAATGTAATTGGTACATCAACCAATTGCTCCGCTCTAAAGATCATCATCGTCATCATCATCATCATCATCATCATCATCAACTCCATCATTATGACTGACATGACCGTCAAAGTGCATTTCCAGGCCGAAATGCAGGCGTTTAGACAAGTCATCCATCCTGGTGAATAACACACAAACACACAAACACGTACACACACACACACACACACGCACACACACACACATTGTAAGAGCAAGGTCTTGGGAAGTAGGGTAAGCATGCCGGGATCACCTCTCGCTGCTCTCTCCCAGCTTAGAAGCACCGAGAGAGCCGGGTGGGAGGGTTTGGGTGACGGAGGTGGAGAGGAGGGATGGGGGGGGGAGGAGGGGTAGAGGACAGGGAGAGGACGGGGGGGGGAGGGCGAGATGGAGAAACCTTCCAGGGGACATCTGCCACAGTGGGCGACTTGTGAGCTGCCACTCTGTGACCCACAGATTCTCATGCATGATTGACCAAGAACATTGAGAGTTTCAGAGGGGGGGCCTCGGCCCCTGCGATGGGGCCTGGGAGACCCCGCGCAGACCCGGTTAGGTAAAACAATTATTATCTATAAACAATCTATTATGCTCGCGGCCTGAAATGCAGGATGATACGGAATCTTCAGAATCGAATCTTTTTTTTTCGTAGAGTGCGCCGGTCAAATCATGAGAAAAGCAACACACTAACAGCAAGAAGTCGACTTTCAAACAACCGGAGTGTTGTGCGTGTCCACGTTGAGAACATTTCTCCCCCTGCCGCAGGTGTTTAAGCTGTACAGTAAACAATGAACACTATATACACACACACACACACGTATACACACAGGCAACCACACAAACACAAAAGGCTCATTGTGTGTTGCCGTGGGTCCGCTAACCCATCCATTTTAATCTGGGATTATGGTATTCCCATTGAGACGGCAATAAAGGAAACAATGCTACATTTCATGGGAGGAAATGCGCAATAATGATGTTAACACCTCAATCTGCCTTATTTAAATCATAATATATGTATGTTCTCTCTCTCTCAAATGAAGACACACACACACGCACACACACACACACACGCAAACACACACACTGAAAGACATACAGTGCATGTCAGTTCTGCTTTTGTCTCTGCTAAACAAGCTTTGACAAACGCAAATCTAATATCACTAGAAATGAAATCCAATCTAAATTTTAGGGATTGCACTTGAATTGTTTAATATATTGTGTATGTGTGTGTTTGTGTGTACGTGTGTCCGACTGAGTGAGATAGTGCTGGGAGGATACATTGTACAGTATAACTACTCCCCCGGGTTGTAATCCAACACTAAAATGATCCATTAACACACTATTAAATCTATTCTTCTCTGTTGTGTCCCACTTCCAGGAGCCATTTGTGGCTTCAGTGCTTCCCACCTTCTTTAAAGCAGTTCACAGTAATACAACGGTGTCGTTATGCATAACGAGTTTCTGGACCCCGGAGCCACAACCCCTGTATGTGTGCGTTTAAAAAAAAAAACAGTGCGTCCACCTTTCAGCAAATTTTCAATTTTACCTTCTGTATTTCTTGAGGTGAAAAATCCTCAGGTGTTATTACGCCATCGGTAAAGCACAGATCCGCTGCTGTTTCGCCTCGGAGACGAAGGCCAGCGGATCGTCTGTCTGTGAGTAAGACCTCTCGTGACGGCTGTGTTTCCATCGTGAGACGGCCAGGTGCTGCCGGCGTCACACACGGACACCTCATGGCACCGGCGTCCTGGCACACGGCGTCCATCCAGGGGGGCGGGCCAAGACGTGAGGTTCTGAGGCAGAAAGAGTACGTGCGTGTGTGTGTGTGTGTGTGTGTGTGTGTGTGTGTGTGTGCGTGTGCTACATTGCAGCTGCGGCTCGAGGCAGCTCGCATCCAGGTTGGATCACCGGGCTCCTCCAGTGCGTGTGTGTCTGCCTTTCCTTTGGGCGCTGAGCCCACAGTGTGAATGTTTATGAGTGCGTAGAGCTCGGTGGCTCCTTGCTGGCGGCGGGGCGAGAATGTGTGTGTGTGGTTGTGCGGAACGTTGGGATGCGCCGCGAGTGTTCGGAAGTCTCGAAAGTCCATTTAACATTCACAGCGCTGGAAAAATAGATGTTTGTGTGTATGACTCTCCTGCCTGAAGGAAGCCTGGTCCGGAGTGGAGATGAGTTTAACGGTGATGTTAGAAATAAAAAACTTCCTGACCATTTCCATGAGTCTGCTTTGAATTCAGGGCCATTCAATTACGGCAATAGCATCGTTGTGAATGCATGTATGTGTGTGTTTGCGCATATGTATGCACGGAGGCTGTGTGTGTGCGTGTGTGTGTGTGTGTGTGCGTGCCAGCTGTCTGATCAGTAATCAGTTAGCAGTGGGCTAATGCAGCCTCCTTAACCCAGGGGCCTCATAAGACAGCCTCTGGCCCAGCCCCTCTCGCTGCCAGGGACAAATCCATTACCCAAAACAAGGACATCAAATGTCAACAAACACACACACACACACACACACACACAGATTGTGTGTACTCGCTCCAAAGCGTATTTGATGTCATGAGAAGGAAATGTGTCTATGAAATGCTACAACTACAGAATTGGAAGAAAACACTGACACGTTTTTGTGATCCGTCTTTAGGTTAAAACCAGTTTGTTTTTTTGAACGAAACGTATTTGTAATATTTTCCCTGAAACATAAAATAAATGCGAGATAATAACAAAAACTAAAACAAATTTTATTAATTTATTTCAAACAAGAGATGCAGGCTTTAAAGGGCTCCAGAGGGGTCCTCGGCATCCTGTCAATGCCTCTCCGACCGAACCGCCGTTCTACAAAAGGTTAACATGAAGAGCACATAAGCTGCACTGAAGACGGCCCCTCAGAAGTTGCACAAACCCCCCCCCTCCCCCCGCGGAGGCCCCCCGGGGGGCCTGATGACAGCGAGCAGCAGCGTTTACACACCAGTGGCGCCGGCCGGCCGCGCGCATGCACAGTGATCTGGCAGGTCGGCGGGGCTTTGATGCTCCGTCACCCGGCAGGTCGGGGCGTATCGATCCCCGGGGGGGGGGGGGGGGCGCCGCTTTCCGGGGGCTGGCCCCCTGCTCGGGCTGATAGTGACCCCCCCACCCACCACCCCTGAAACCTCCCCGGTGCCCGTGCCCAACAGATGGCCTCAAAGAGGGACTCGAGACACGGGGCCAATATCCAGCTCTCGAACAGAGGAGCAGAGGAGCAAATGGCCTGTTAATATTTCATACAAACACTCTCACTCATCTCCGAGCAAGGAAACGTACCGGGCTGAGGGCGCAAAGTGTGTGTGTGTGTGTGTGTGTGTGTGTGGGATTGAGAAATCAAAGACATTTTGATGAAATATATCTATATCACACACTTTGAAAAAGGATTGACGCGATGTCTAAAAACTGCTTTTCGAGTAAGAATCCCGACAACCTCTCTGCAGCACACACACACACACACACACACACAGATGTGCACACATATTCCCAATTTCTCTCAGCACCAGATCCTTCCTTAAGCCAGTGCTGTGTCTTTTGAGCGTAACCTGCGCGCTAATAGCCCCATAACCCCTGTGCAGATCAGTGGAGGTTATGCTATTTGCTGGTCGGTAATTGCCCTCTTCATCAGTACTCTGCCTGCGCAGGCAGCGACGCGGCCCAGCCCCGGGGTCCTCCTGATGTCATTAATGTGCGATTAGGGCCGGTGGGGAGCAGCAGTTAGGAGGTTAAAAAGCCCCTGACAGCCCTCATCATCGGCGAGGAAGCCCTGAGACTGATGCGGGGGGCCGGCGCAGATGGGCGAGGGCGCGCGGCTGCCAAGGCCCCTAACTTGTTATTCCGCTTTGCCTCCAAAAAATTACGGCCGTGCTAACAAACGGCACCGACACGCGGGAAATGCATGTGTATATACGGCGACGCTGACGCAGGTACACACACACACACGCACGCACACGCGCGGCGTCTTCAAGCCTTCTGGATTGAGGAAGACATAATAATACCACAATCAGGAGAGCGATAGGAAAGAGGCACATCAGAGATCAATGCGCATCAACTTTGGCCTCTTTTTTTTTTTTTGCCTAAACTTCGTGACACTGATTGGACTCGAAATGACGAGTCGGTTCTTAGGAATAGGAAGCTGACAGGTTAAATTTGACACCAGCCACCAGAAAGGGTCCGCCTAAGTGCTCAATCATGTCACCAGTTTTTCGGGGATTCCTTTAAGTTGTCATCTTTGATACATGAGACGGTTTCCGGCAGCGGCCGTGCAACAAAGTCATTGGACCGGGAGCAAAGATGAAATATAAATCAAGCGCCCCTCTCTGCCCCCCCCCCCCCCCCTTCCCCTGTGAACAGGTGGCTGAGTTGAATGAGAGGGTGCGCTAACT
>CM037934.1:11714741-11718859 GCA_021346845.1 Apeltes quadracus | reverse complement strand
TGTATATGTATATAATATATATATATAATAGATAAATTATGGATCGCATTGAAAGTTCTTTCTATGTGCACAGTACGCTGTCATGGTGTGAGATGGAGGGGGATTTCTGCACCTGTGGGTTCCACCAGAGGCTTTTTGCAGTCTTCCTTACTGGCCAGAGCAGCATTGCCATTGTTAGGCAACCGATTACAAGATGAGCTCCTCTGCTTAATACCTGAGGGACAATGATGAAAACACTAGATGAGGAATTTACACAGCGCTCCTTGCAAGACGGCACGAGGGGCACAGACTTTTCTCTTTAGAATATATTCATAGGCCTTGAAAAGGAAAAGCATCATTATTAAAAACGTAGAGCAATCAACCGTTTCAGAGAGGAGAAATGGTTCCACCCACAGAAATAGGAATCAACTGATTGTGTTGATTAGGTTTCTGTCCTGTGAATCAAAAGATGCTTAGGAATATTGTGATCGGTTCCATACCAGTCTGAGCGTGTGTATAAATCAACAATGTGGTGCTTGGAACCTCTTATGATTTGGAAAATTTGATCCAGTGCTTCGTAGAGGTGCATCGTGAACGGACTGAGAAGCCATGCTACTTCATAACAAGGTGGATCCAGAGAGCTCAAGCACTTTTTACCAGTCTGTCAGCACTCCAGTGAGTCAGTTTAAAGGCCTGCATATGGAGAGCACATGGGTCAAAGTTCACTCCACCCTTAAGAGTTACAAGAGAAAGCAGGTCTGTTCCAATTTGTCACCTAGTACATTATCCATCAGAATCCTTCTCCGACTAGAATATTATGAACTGTGTGGATTCTACACGGTACAACATACTACCTTAATTAAGAAACAGAACTGCAAGGAAGGCAAGACGATGGATGAAGGGAGGAAGGGGAGAGGGGGGCAATGAGGAAGGGAGGGGGGGATGGAAGAGAGGAGACTTACGTTTGTCGGGAGATTTGACAAGCGTGGCAGAGGAGGAGGATAGGCGTTTGCTGATGCCAGCCTCGGACGTCTGTTTCAGGTTCATGGTGGATGTGGAGCGCTTGTCCACTGAAGGGGAGTTAGGGGGGGGGGATGAGGGCAGACAAGTTAGGCGGGGTTTACACTGGAGGAAGGCATTTGGGTGGACACAAGGGAGTACAAGTTTCTGCAAGGTCCTAATACCCCTAACATACAGAGGGCGATATGCTGTTTCAACAATACAATTAAAATGAATGAAAACTAAAAAAGGAAATACTGAAATACTTTACAAATGTGCCATTAAAGCAGTGCACATTCAGTGAGCACTCTTAGCGAAACACATGATATGCAGCAGGAATTTGCAGTTAAATGCCATGTATTAAATGACAAGGTTCTTAACAACTCATAACAAAGTTGTTGTGGTTTTAGAGACAGGCGTGGTGGTTAGTAGGCTCCGGATGTTTTTTTTTGTTTTAAACACCCCAAAGAGAGCATCACCAACGTGATATGTGCCAGAGAAATCTAAAGATGAAATGAGTCTTTTTTTATGCATGTGCCATTCAATTGTCCCTTCATGCAAAGTCACCCATGTGGCTTGAACAGTGTGAGTCAGCGAACAACCTAAAAGCTACGCGTCCAGCTCTTCACCCAGGACATTAGGAACAACGGCCACAAACAAAAACGGTTAGTGAGAAGCTTCCAGTGAGGCTGCAGGTGGGGTGGGAGTTGGTGGGAAGCATAGGAGGTGAACCAGGCTATCTAGGGTGCCTGTGCCAGTCCATGCCGAGTTGCTATGTTGGCGAGCAAATGATCAACAAACAAAACCTTGTCGACTCCTGGGTGGCTTTTCTGGCGAGGCAGGGAGACAACTATAGTTACTGGAGATGAGGAGGTGGCGTCAGAGTCTCCTGTGGGAAAAAGACAGCTCCCAGAGAGAGGCAGTAAAGTACAAGATGCTGAGTCACATCCATCAAACAAGGAGAGAGGGAGAGAAGAGGCAAACATGGCTGCCAGACTTTGCTCGACACCCAGTCCTTAAAGCAGGAAGGGATATGCTGTGATACGAGTGTTTGAGTGTTGCGCCAAAGGTTCATGGGAATCAGTTGGTGCATTGACAATATAAAACAAACTGCAATTTAAATGATAAAATGTGTTTAAAAGCTATGAACCTTGTGGATTTTTGTGTCAACATATAAACTTGACCACTGTTGTGTCCAAGTGTATTCTAATTGTGTCTTGGATGCACCGTGGAAAATTAGTGATGAAAGTGAAGTAAAGGGAGTACTTTCGATTACAGGTGAAGAAAGGGCGCGTACCTGTCCGCCCGTCTGAGTCGGTGACAATCCTCCCCAGGACCACCTCTTCTGCCTGTGCTCCACTCGATTGCTACGCTCTAATGTCCGCCGCATCATTGACTCGTAGTGCTCCTGCAGCATCACGGGGACAGACGTAGGGAAATAAATGCTTGTCATTTAAGCCAGAAGCAGAGAGGTTGTATGTCACAATGGCCCAACAGTGTGCATAAACGCTGGCAATGCAACGCGTGTCCTGCACTCCACCTTTTCCTCTTACTCGTTTCTGTTTCCTCTTCTCCTCCACCGCCAATCGCTTCTGCTCCTCCTTCTTTCGCGTGCTCATCTATCTACCTTTTTTGACGCTCTCTCCATCTGGCGCTCCACTTGACACCTTGGCCTTGCCGCTCCCAGCTCCATAATCTGAGAGTCTTTAGAACTGCAGAGGTTACAAAAGTAAAACAGTGTTTGTTACTTGTATCTCATGCTGTGAGCTCCGGCTCCAATAATTTCATACAGAAGTGAGATCCCCCCCTTACCTTTTTTGTCTCTCTGTCTGGGGCTCTGCTGGGGGGGGGGGGAGGGGTGGGGGTCTCTGAGGCCTGATGGTGTGTGGGGGGGCTCTCTGGGGGGGGGGGGGGGGGGGTCTCTGGGGCTGCTGGGGGGTGGGGGGGGGGGGGGGGGGGGGGGGTCTCTCTGTGTGTGGGTCTGCGCTAGCTGGGAGGGGCTGTGCTGACTCTGGGGCTGGGGTGTCTGCTGGCTGCGTCGTGGGCTGGGAGGCAGCTGAGTGAGCTTCTGGGGCGTGCTGTCTCTGCTGCTGCGCGCGCGCTGGTGCTGCTGTGGTCTGGGAGCTGGGGAAGTGTCGACTCTGTCTGAGAGTGTCTCGGGGCTGTCACACTTGTGCTGTGGGTAGCGGGTGTCTGCGAGGGTGTGGAGGCTGTGCTGGGGCTCGTGGGTGCTGGGGTGGGGTGTGGTGTCTCTGTTTCTCTGGGCTCGCTGCTGTGGGGTCTCTGTACTCAGTCTTCGCGTGCTCGTGGAGCGTCTCTGTGGTGCGCTGCTTGGGCTGTCTCGGTGTGCTGGGGCTGGGGTGGGGCTGTCTGGTGGGAGGTGCGAGCTGCTGGGGCGCGCGCTGGGGACTTGCTGCGCTCGTGTCGTGCTGTCTGCGTGGGGTCTGCTCTGAGTGGGGCTGGGGGAGCGAGCGCTGGCTGCTGCTGTGTGGACTGTGGGTCTCTGCTGCTGCTGGTCTCTGGGTGTGCTGCTCTGAGGTGGTAGCTGCTGCTGCTGGCTGCAGTGGCTGCTGGGGGTCTGCGGGCTGAGCTGTGTGTGGGGCCTGTGGTGCTGGTGTCGCTGACAGCTGCTGTGTGAGTGTAGCTGCCTGTGTGTGTGGCTGTGCTGCTGCTGCTGCCTCGCTGGGTCTGGAGGGTCCTGCTGGGCTGTGGGGAGCTGGGGAGTGACTCTGTGGCTGTGGGGAGGGGTGAGCTGGGGTGGGCTGGGGCTGGGTATCTGCTCTGCTGTGCGAGTGTCTCTGGCTGGAGGGGCCTCTCGGGGCTGAAGCTGGGCTGCTGTGGGGGTTGGGTGTGGCTGGGGCTCGGGTCTCTGCTCGGGCTCGCTGCTGGGGGGGTGGGTCTCTGGGGGGCTCTGGGGCTCGCTGGGTGTCTGGGTGTGGTGGTGCGCTGGGGCTTGGGCTGGGGGGTCTGGCTCTGGGTGGGGTCTGCTGGGGACTCTTGGGGGTGCTGGTGGGGCTGCTCTGGTGCGTCTGGGCTGCTGTGCTCTGCGCCTGGGGGACTCGCTCGGGCTGGGGGCTGGCTGGGCTGCGGCTCTGTGGCTGGGGCTCTTGGGGCTGCGTCTGCTCTGGGGGGTGGGGGCT
>CM037934.1:11562241-11702241 GCA_021346845.1 Apeltes quadracus | reverse complement strand
GAGAGAAAGATGGGGGAGGAAGAGGGAGGGAATGGGTCGGAACTTTGACATTCCTGTGGGCGATGTGGTTCTCGCCGGTGGACGCGTTTGGATTCTCTTTAACGGGAGTCGATACCCCCTTTTCCGCTTCCCAAGCACTCACTGCGAGCTGATGAGCCAGGGGTGATGCCATTGAACTGGGGACAATGGGGCCTCTTAAAAGGGCCGCTTTTAACCGGGCATGTGTACATCAATACAGCCGATAGTTTTCCACGTAAGAAGATCAAATGCAGAGACACTGGGTGGATTTCCCAGTGAAGGGGGCAGGCGGATAAATAAATGAAATGACTAGAGGGAGTTTATTTTTAAAGAGAGGTGTTTTGCTGTTGTACAACATACAGCCCCCCCCCCCCGCCCACCTCCCCTATGTCGTCCCTCTTTCTCTTTGCTCAGACACACATGCTGCGGCGTAAGCTCTTCAAGTTTAAAGCGCGCATTTCAAAGGCGCTCGGGTGCCCGTCTCGCTGCTTCAGACAAACGGGCCGGCCTCTTGTGAGATGGAGGGGACATCTGAGGCGCGAGAGAGAGAAAGGGAAGAGAAAGAGAAAGAGCGAGCGGGGCTGGAGAGACACAGGGCGAGAGGGAGGGGACAGTGAGCGAGGGAGACAAGGGAAGGAAAGAGAGAGGGGGGGGCATGATTGCACGCTTTCAACTGCCTTTTGTGGGCCTCTCTGCAGATGTCACCAGCTGTTCCCCTGCACGGAGGGTTCCAGAGCGTGGAACATCGCCTCCGGCCTCGTCCTCAGCCACCTTTCAAGTGTCAATCAGACAGGAGGGGTGGTGGGGGGGTGTTGTGGGGGGGGGGGAGTTCTGTGGAGGAGGAGAGGCAAAAAGGGGGGCCAACAGACCGGGCTTCGGTCACTGTCCTGAGAACAGTGCCAGCGATTCGCCATTGATTCAACCCCCCCCCCCCCCCTCCCCGGCCTGCCCCCCATCCAACCCGCTCAATAACAGAGAGAGGATGGAGCCAGCCGCGTGCGGCGTGCAGACAAAAGAGGCCCGTGGGCAAGGTTAGCTGGAGATCACACGGCTGCAAGGCTACCGCTTCCGCCGCGCTACCGTTAGCCACAGTGTTAGCGATTAGCGATAGCCGATGCCCTGCGCCCAGGCCGCCCCCCCTCCCGACCCCCCTCCCCAACCAGCGCTCCTTGGTTCAGCGCACGCAGAGCCGTGAGGGTGACCTACGATCGGCCGCGTGCGTTTCTTTGGGGGGGGCGGAGGGGGGGTTGATGGCGAGCATGTGGTGGGGGCAAGAAAAGTCATCGTCGCGAGTGAGCGAGTGGACATAAAAGAGTCTGACACGCGGGGCCGATTGGCACTGAGACAAACAATGTCTAACGAGCGGGAGAAGGTGTGCTTAACACCGCTTAACCTTGGGCCGTCTAGTCCGGGTGACATAACTCCGAGACACTTTTATTGACGACATCAATATCTACTGTACGCCGCTGTGTGTGCGTAACCTTTCCGATCCGGTCGGGGATGATGGGGGCCGAAACATGCGGCACAAAGACATTTAATCAACCAGACAGGGTCAGTCGTGGAAACCCACAGACAGGAACACAAACAATTCGTCCACGGTTTATATTGGCAGACAAGTCAGCCTCGAAAAAAAAAAGGTGCCCGCTGTCACATTGATGTGATATAATTCAAAGCCGGAAAAAACACTGATTCTGTGGTTTTATTGACAGGCTAAAGTGAGAGTCACAGACTCTCAACGCATCTTATCAGGCAGCGTAAGTAGGTCTATTATACACGCTATTGCCATTGCCCCGCTGATAACCTCTGTGCCGAGGCTGCAGAACAAAGGCCTTTGAAGAGGAGAGGAACCGGTGGATTCATGTGATTTATGTCTTTTAAAAACAAGATGGCCGAGCAGAGGTACCAGACCACGGCTGACCTCAGTGTTTCCTGTCACCTCCTTCTGTGTGTGTGTGTGTTGGTCTGCAGGACATTATCCCTTATTGTCCAACTCAGTCAGAAAAGTTTTATGAGGCACAAACGTGCTTTTGTACACAGAGCGATAAGTATCATGGTTAAACCGGCAAAAGAAGAAATCCTAAAATCTGTTGCATTGTTTGTATTTGCAGACCGTCGACTGACTGTCTGGCCCTGAAGCTGCAGCTTTTGAAGGCTGTGAATGAGAGGAAACTGTTTATATATAGGAAACTGTAAATGTAACTGTGTGTTCTGCGTTTAATGCAATTTCAATGAGTTGTGTTAATGTTAAGGAGCAGCTTTTCAGCAACACACACGATATCATTGTAGGTATTTTAGTGGAAGTAACAGTAATTTATTTTTAGCTTACTTATTTACCTCTTATTTTACTGCTGAGTTAAAGTGTTAGAATACAGATGTCTTTTTCGACAGTGCTTCTTGATCAGACTAACGAGCTGACTCGTACAGGTTTACGCTCGTTATAAATTCATCAAAAAGATATTTCCTGTCTCGTGAACACAAGATGACCCCCCTCTTCGCTTTGTCTACATGAAACAAAAAGAGGCCAAATCGCTCCTGCCTGTCAGACATGTAGCAAAACACAACTTCAGTCGAGGGGCCAGCACTTTTTCCAAGGGGTAATATCCTTGGGCATTAATCACCCCCGTCATAAATCAAAAGAGCGCGACCACCCCTCCACTTCAACACCCCGCCACATCCCTCCTTCCCTTCCCGTCCCCCCCTTCCCCTCCCGTGCTGTGCATACTCGCTCCGCAGCTAGAAAAAAGATGAAAAATCATAAATCAAAAGAACGACCTCGGCTATCCTGCCACACGCAATCCCCCCCCCCCCTCCCTCCTTTTCCCCTCCCGCCATGCCGTCACCCTCTCATCCTCCTCGACCTTCCACTCATCAAAGTTCATCAAACGCGTCAGAAATCAAGAGTTGCTTCCTCAATATTTCCTCACCGTCCACCACCCGCCCCCGCGCCCCCCCACCACCCCCCCGGTCCCCTCAGATTTGTTTGCCGACCTCTAGCGGATCGCCACGGCGGCCTCCAGCCGGAGGTCGCGACGAGGTCACCGCGAGGTCTCACGCCGGCTGACCGGCTGAATGTGTCATTGTCTCACCCGGTCTGAAGCGCTGCTATCTTTGGGAGCCCGCTCACTTGCTTGCGAAGGTCGGCCCCCGTGGTCACAGAGTCCCGTGTTTTTCTGACCCCCCCCCCTCCCCCCCGCAACTCCCCCTTCTCCTGCAGGGGTGAAAAATAGCAGGAAACGTAAATCTGTCATTGTCCATTCAGGAGATCACCTGTAAGGAAACGAAGCGGCCAGCAAGTGCTGACACAATCATCCCTGCGCCTAGCAACACATCCTGGTTCCGGCCCAGACGCGAGGGACCGTACAGTATGTCTGAGCTGCTCCGCTTCCTGCCCCGCAAGGCGGAGGGAGGCTCGGGTGGGGGATGGGGGGGTTGGACGCCAGGTTATCACAGGCTGAAGGGGGAATTCTGCAGAGAACAAATAAAGACTTTTGGGCTAAAGGATTAAAAAAAGGTCAGATCATATCTGACGGTCCCCATTTTGCAAAAAGAAACAAACACCAAAACACGGTGGGACAAAACGGTCGAAGGGAATGTTGCACATGGCAGATTTGAGCAAAAAGAGTAAAAAAAAAGACAACGTTGTTAACAGAGGGCAAGTCGTTTCCAAGTCTCCGTAAGACGCTCGTCTCCCGCTCCGCGTGACTCACAGTTCTGCCGCCATCTGTCACAAAATGTTTTTCAGTTAACCGGTGTTTTTTTTCTTCTTTTCTCGACCCTGACTCAGCGAACGAGCCCCGTTTGATCTCCTCGGCTGTTGTGATCGCGTGTTCCTCCCATTACAAAGGGTACCAGGAAGCGGAGGCCCCTGGAGGGATGGGAAAGAGACCCTGTCTCGTACTGGTGATCAGCTACCCAGCCCTGCACCTGGCCCCAGTGACATCCCGAGTGCACACAACACGCACATCCCCCACTGACCCAATGTATTTTTTAAGGGGGGGGGGGGGGGGGGTTCTTTAAGCGACACAATTTGAGCTCAACAAGGTCCATTGTATTGCGTTTAATGTATCTCTACGGGCGAAATCTCCAACGATAGCACTGTAGTATATGTGATATATACATATGAGATATGAGATGATTTTAAAAATTTGAAGTAAAGAACCCTTACAAGTAAATTATTAAATACACATTTGTAAAGGTAACCTCACCTTGTTTAGTATTAATAGCATTTATTTTGACACATAAGCCAAACCTAGCTCAGTTTATAATATTGAGTAAAAATAAAAATAGTGAAAGGAATGGATTATTTGAACCAGCTCACTTAACCATGTGGAACTCAAATGGTGTTTGTTTCAATATGTTTCCTGACCTGTGGAGCCACACGGGCCAGCGGAACCATTTATTTGCACATGATCTCAATCATGGAAACATACGTTACACTCTCACTAAAAATACACGGGCAGAACGCAGCAGACATGTTGACTCGGGGCCACAGAATCCAGCTCGGTTTGGTTCGCGCTGTGTGGGCGGTGCAGAGAGGGCTTCGGACGTCTCGCCCCTTTATGCTCGCGAGGGGGGGCGGGCGGGGGGGGTCACGTTGCAAACGGTCGGAATTAAAGACTCGCTGAAAACCTTCGACGGGTGCAGCTCGGCGTCTTTCATTTCTTCCTCGCTCAAGTTCACTGTTTTCCACAGCGACCGTATTCTCCCCTTTTTTAACTTGGGGGGACTGAAAAAGAATGGATTCAGGAAGTCTCTCTTGTGCACTCACAGCTACGATGCCTCTTCTTTTACTCTCTCTCTCTCTCTCTCTCTCAGGTGTCGACCAACACCTGTCATCACCGCGTTAAAATACGGAGCAGAGGAGCCGCACGGTGTGGGACGCCCTCAGCAGGCCACTGGATATGTGGGCAAACGCTTCAATTTGCACACACACACACACAGACGGAAACACGTGCACATGCTCTCAAGTCATTCCTTGTTAAGTTGGGACGGGGTATGTTGGAGGTGTCGTTGAGGTCATTGAAGCCGTGCATGTGTGTGTGTGTGTGTGTGTGTGTGTGTGCGTCTGTGTTTAATCCACAGAGCAAAGACAGTTTGAGCCGTTAAACAGCTGAGTGTCAAAGGGCTTTTATCAGGGTGAGTGGCGCCTGGACTGACACTCAAACACGAGCGCGCACACACACACACGCACACTACACGTTTTTTGCACCGCTCACACATACAAATTAATCAAATTAGATGCACACACACACACTATAGCTTCATAATAGAGGCGGGCATATCATTATAAATGAAAGAAACAGTAGGTGTGCATGCACACACACACACACACACACACACACTTCAGCTCCGTCTTGCTGTCTGGGAGCAGCGGTGAGCCAGCTGTTGCAGAGCATGTGACAAAATCCTGCGACAGGGAGATGCATGTGTGCCCGATCATGAACGCACGTCTTCAGGCTACTTTCTTCTAATCTTTCTGTTTTTCTGACTTGAATGTAGATATTTTTTTAAAATAGCTTTTTATTTTTAAAACATTTTTATTTGAGCTATTCTAAATAAATGATAGAAAACACAATCCCACAATCATATTAGCATTAAAAATCAATACACAACCCTCTTAGTTGTATGGTTCTAAACCACAATGAATTGTAACTGACTGCTACGCTGCATCTTTTCCTAACATGAGAGCATTTAACATGCCTTTGCCTCTCGCTGGACACATTGAAGCGATTTTTGACCACAGTCCGCAAGAGCAATTCTATTCACCAACTCCGGGATTACAAAGAGAGAAGCACGTTGCGGTAAATCCTCCTACACAAAGTGTGCGGTGAGTAGCTCAGCAATTTTAATTGAAGGGAAAAAGGACAGATAACTGATTGCGACTCACTGCATGCATAACCCCAACAATTAAAACGCTGCAGTGTATATATACATATTTCTTCTATCAAACATAACATAGTCTCGCTTCTTAACAACTCTGAGGGCATTTCAAGTCAGTCGGTCTCCCGAATGCCTGAACGGTGTTTTGCAGAAAGGCTGTTATAGCGAGACGTATAAGCTGCTTAGCATTCAGACTTCCTGTGTTGTGACTGCATGTCCATGCATCTGCAGACATGGGCTCCTTGTTCATGCACACTCACACACACACACACACACACACGCGGAGGCCAGGTCACTCCTGCACGCAGAGTCCCACAGCCACTTGCACATCACAAACTCCTCCCCCAGTATAACCTACATCTTTATCTAAATAAAGGCATGTTTCAGATTATCATGCTAATGCGGTGGCATTGTTTACCAGACCACTTTCCCTTGGCCTCGCAGACCCTCCCCCTTCTCCCTCCTTCTCTCCTCCGCCCCCCCCCCCGCCCCTCCCCTCTCCCCCCTCCCTATCCCCATCTCCGTGTGGACCTCCTGATTGTGCATTTGCAGCTCCCAAGTCCTCCATCCAGCATTTATCTCCTCTTATCTCCTTTTAAGTCCCTGTCGCCCCTGCCCAGAAAATGTCGGCACATTGTTGCTCAGGAGGACATAAGACGCTCTTGGCCGCACTCAAACGCCGCGAGCAGATGTTTCAGCATTTAAGCGCATTTTATTGCCTGGGCCTTCTTCCTTTAAGGGGGTGGAGGGAAAGGAGAAAGAACAGAATGGACGGAGGGGAGGAGGCTTTATACATTAGAAGGCCAACAGCTGGTTGCTTCTCCCTCCCTGGGTGCATTAACCTCTGTGGCCCTCTTGCAGCAAGCGCCAGGACAAGGAGCCTCTCAGCATCTGGAGCTTAAGTAGGGCAAAAATATCCCTGTCGCCACAATAAGGGGACAGAAAATGCTGGAAAATCGGCTGTGAGATGTAAGAGTGGAGAAGAAAAAAAAACGCACCGGTTTGATGTGAGTCTGAGGCAGCATGCGACGACATGCGACGGCTCTGTGACACAGTGAAAGCGGCATTCTAGTCTCTACACAGTTGAATATGTTTTTTCTTATCACTAGTCAACACACATTTGATTTGCACGCAACCACATAAAGGAATAGTTTGGTTGCTCTTTATGAGTTATTGCTATGCACGGAGGCGTGAAATCTTGTCTACGTTGGGATGTCAAAGGGCATCAACATGCCTTCATTTTAAACGCCAAACAAAAAGGAAAAGCTAAATCAAGCAGAAAGAATTAATTACAAACTGCGTGAGATGGACCTGAAGGTACTCCCGCTTCGCACACACACACACACACACAAGTCAGTTGCCATTCAGCAGCCATCACTTTGAACATCCAAAGTGTACATTTTCTTGAGTAAACAAGACAATTGTCTGCGCCTCTCTCAGCCCGCCGGCAGCTGCTTCGCCTTAAGCCATCGCTATCATCATTTACCATCATCATCATCATTATAATCATCAGCCTGCTTAAACACAAGACAACAAAGGTAGAGACGCACAATGGGGCCGAGTACCTTTGAGGAACGTATCAAGGCTTAGCGAGAGAAAAGACACGCGGTCGGCCGTCTTTATTTGAATGGACGGCCTCTGCCTGACGCAGGGCTCGGCCCTTTTCTTCATCTTTGCTCAGTATTGGGTGTTGTGTGCTCAAGTGAAAGGTGTGCGAGTGTGGGCGGCCGGGAGCATGACAACAGGGGCAGGTGCTCCTTAGTTTACCTTCAACAGTGTTTTGTTAGCTCAGCGGACGGACACACAGACGCACAATGCCCAAGGAGAAGCCGTCCGTCCCCCGAACACTTCTCGCTTCACACTCGTCCATCGCCGGCGCCGTCACGGCCTCTTCCTCTTCCTCTTTCGCATGCAGGAGTATCGCATCGCCCGCGTCCGAAGCAGGTGACAGGCGACGAGCAGGTGACAGGCGTCGACTTCCTGCGTTGAAAAACGCGCGTCGTGCTCCCTTGCTCGAACTCGCCTGGAGACCAACACCTTTCCAAAGGCTACCTGACGTCACCGTGGTCGAGGACTCTGGATGGAGGTTTAATGCAACTTTACTGATGGAAAAAAAAAGTCTGATCATAAATTTCTCACAGAATCAGCGACAACAAATCAAAGTTGAGCAACTGATAGGGCCCGCGGGGTGGTTATTATGCTTTTCTATCATAGCTTTGTATTAATCTATCACGTGCAGCTGGCGAGTGGTTACAGGTCAGGAATTCCTTTACAGAGCAACAGGAAAAACCCCAAAGGTTGAAGAAGCAACCCTTGATCCTTCCTTAAAACCGCCTTGTCAATCACTAATCTAACAGATGGGAAACAGGATATGGATCAATCAAGGTATCTGTGGGTCCCTCTGTTTAGATAGAATGTCCTCGACTCGGACATGTTACCGGTTTGTAGAGAAAGGTCACACGCCGATTCCCTGAGTGGGTCACAGTAAATTATTGCATTGTAGGACGTATGACCTCGTCACCTGGCTGGAGATTATGTGAAGCCCCGCCCTCGTATGTTCCACCCTGTTCTTATCTATGTGTGAAGTTTTGAATAAAAGGCTGTTGTAGAGGGATGTTCGTTGGAAAGCCACTGCATGTGTGGCAGGGCTCCCCTTTGCAAAGTGAAAGATATACGACTTGTCTGTGGTTTGTTCTCGCCTCTTTAAGGTAACAGAATTAGCCCTGCGTAGGGTAACAAAAATTCCTATCAGCAACTTTCCAAAACAAACAACTTAACAAACAGGCCCGTGTCACGCGGTGGTCTTAGTCGAGACGAGCTGAGCGGGGGGGGGGGGGGTTCGTTTTTCGGGCGAGGGAGGGGTCTCTCACCTCTCCACTCTCTCGGTCCGCACAGGGACTTGAAACATGAAACACTTTTGTTTCCATGGAAACAGACGCTGCCCGTGAGGCGTGAAAGAAAGCAGCATTCAAAGCGCTGAAAAAAGGGAACTTGTTTGCCTCGTCGCTCTCTTGTGGAAGAGTATTAGTGGCAACAGTGTGTGAAGAGGGACACTTGAAAAGAACGTGAGCTGAAGGGAGAAGACACAGGGGCCCTGATTCCTACGTGGGACAGGTACAGCATGCAGGTAAATCAATTGAAAACCCCTTCAGACAACTTTTTTTTCTTATTCCTCGCTTGCATCACTTGAGGCTTGTGAAAAAGAAGCATTGGTTCATTGTCGTGGTCCTACTGAATCATTAAGTACAACTTCTCTCCTTTTTGTCATTCATTTGTCCGTCTTTCCCGGCCTTGTTTCGCTACTCTCTTTTTCTTGAGTCGTTTTCCTGGCAGCCACGCCGGGAGACGAGGGCTGAAATTGCGGGAGCGGACACTTCCACGGGCCAAGTCTCATACAGGCAGCACAGCGAGAAATTAATTAAAACAGGAGATGGGAGTGAGTGGGAGCGAGAGAGAGAGAGAGAGAGAAGATGCGCAAAGGCTCCGTTGTTCGTGTGCGTCCGCGTGCTGGACGCCATGCGAGCGGTGCAGTTGTCCTCTCTCGACTCGACAGACGAGGGAGGGGGGGACACAAATCCTGGGCGAGGGTCCTTCCTCTGCCCTCCCTCCCTCCCTCGCCCCTTTTTCTCTGAGCCCATCTGTAAATCCGGGTTTCGCTACAACTTAAGCACTTAGCTCGTAATCCCCATGAAGGGGCAATAGCCCTGCACAAGTCACTTTTCCAACCATTAGAGGCGTACAATAGGGGCGTGTTAGGGACTCACTTAAATGGATTGAGCACAAAGCCTGTGCTTGATAAATTTTTAGCCGGGAAGAATCCGCCGTTTACACCCCTCCTTTTGTTGCGTTCTCTTAGATGTACTTGTCTCAACAGTCTAAGCCGATTTTATCCCCCTTTATTTTGCGTATGTTTAATTCCAGCAACACAGAAAGGCTTTAGAATATGTCCTATTTCTTTCAACAAATGTCACAGTGTAAGATTCACAATGGCGGGTATCTGCATCCACTTCCTGCAAGCTAAACACCAGGGACGATGGCCTCTTCTTGATATTTCCAAAGCTCTCTCTTCAAATTAAGCCACTTGCTTCTAATCTTTAAATATGGCGCTTGAGCCGGACAGAAGGGAAGTGTTTTCATCCGCCTCCCTTGGACGAAAGGCTGCGGAGGAAGTGGACTCCTCAGACACACACACACACACACACACACTAATACCCTTCGTCCTCCGGGGGGGTCGGGGAAGAATGCGGCCCGATACCGCTAATCGAAGCAAGAACACTGAAACGCAAAGCAGCCGAGGAAACAGGCCAGAGACCAAACGCGGCGTTCTCTCTGCTCGTCGGTCATGGAGGAACATTTTGGGGGGGGAAAAGACAATCCACATTCGCCCGCCTGCGTGTGAAATCAATTAGGGAGAGAGTGCGTGGAAAAACCAGGGCGGATGATCACGCGGAGGGGGACTCACCATGAACGAGATCCAAACCTTTGGAGAGGCCGGGAATTTTGTTTTTGTTCAAGGCCGCAGGAGTTAGTTTGAGTGTAAAACAGAGGTGATAGCTTAGCACAGGGCATCCAGTGGATGCCCAGAGACACCTGCACATTTCCCCTGCAAGGTAGCTTACTGACAAAGAACAAAAAGGGCTTCATGCAAAGCGGTTAAAAAGACAACGTGCATATTTTTAAAATGCGTCCTTGCTGGCGCTCACTCGTGTCTCCTGCTCATTTTTGATATTTAAGTTCATACTAAAGACAGTGCTATTGGTCCCACAGACGGATAAAGGCAGAGTGGATCTAACCCAGAGGTTTGAGTGTTTGCCACCGCCACCGTGTCTTGAAGCGGACCTCAGCAGGAGGTGCTGGCGAGACGCTGCTCGGCGCTCAGGACTCATCCAGCCAGGCTCTGTGCTGCAGAGACTAAGGACCAGACAAATACAGGACCGCCGGGACGGATAAGAGTATTAAATCTGACTGCAAACACACAGATGTAGATGGTACACAATATTTACACACACAGCCAGCGTTGGTAGTGTGTGTGTGTGTGCATCACAGACAGCAACTGCAGATCGTTTCAAACTGTAACGTTTTTTGAGCTGCTTCGCGTTATTGTTGCATATTTCTTTTCAGGTGAGTTGGTGCACCGTTTGTTCCGTCGTGTAAGGTGTGGAGAATTGAATGCTGCACAGTTCGGGTTTATTTCAGCATGATTTCTCATGAGATATTTACAAGAAAACGGAAAAAATGCAATGCTCTGAAGGTTCACGCAGTAGTGTATTTCACGCGTGAAGCATTGTTTTGGAATACAAAGGGTTAAATCGCACTCTCCCTGACTTTGCTGGCTGGGCTGTTGGGCTACTAAGTAGCAGCTGTCCACCTGGCGAAGGAAGACCCTTCTTCTGACGCACACACACACACACACACACACACATAGAAATACACATATATGCCCTCCTGAGAAAATGCTCTCAAGCTCTCGCTTACACACTCCTGTTTGCATGACGCACACACACACACACACACTTTCGTGGAGGAGAGGCCCAGATGGTCAGGGAGAGGAGCAGTGCCCAGTGTCAGTGAGAGAGAAAGAGAGAAAAGGGGAGGAAAGTGAGAGTTGGAAAGCGAGAGACGAGGGACGAGGGACGGCAGCCAGACCAGAGAGCGCAGGAGCCCGAAACCGGAAGAGCGCATCACACCCGCGCCGCCGGCCAAAAAAAAAAGGGGGCCATCTCTGTTAGCAAACACACGACGTGTGGTCACACGCCTCCACCGAACTGCGGCCTCCACTCGCACTTCAAGGTCTTAACGACAACAGTGGACGGTTTGAAACAGCTGCACATTTTTTTTTTCTCCACGAGATTCGGAGCCAGGCGGCGACTAGCTTAGCTTAGCATAAGGAATTAACCAAACTCTGGTTCAAAATGACGAGCAACTGGCGCTTGCGGTTTCGGGGGCAGTTACAGTACGTAATGTAACCCCTAACCCTAAAAGTAAAAATTGCTACGCTACAACGGAAACCCACCGTGAAAGCTTTAAGACGTAAACCTTGTTTTAAAGTCTACTTTACTATGAGTAGGACAAGAATTTGCTAAATCAACATCATGCCGTGTTTAGGAGGACTAGAAAATAGCGATTGAGACTGCAAAGTCATGGTTACAGTGTTTTACTGGGGGGACATTTTCTCATAGACTTCTATGTTCAGACTTCTTATCACACCAAAGTAGCGGCCCCCTGCTGGCCAGTAGAGAGAAAGCTCGTTTAAGGCACCTAAACTTTGTTTGTTCTGCATCACCTGCCGGACGTTCAGCTGCACGTACAAGCTAATTGTCCCATCAATTAAACTGCAGGACTATATTCCACCAAGACTTCAAAGGACATAACTACTGTAAAATAAGAGACTGATGATTACGTATGTAGAGTATTTTTGTAAATGAACTCCAAAAGTGTTTTTTGCAAAGCTGCACGTTCCTCCTGCTTTTAGCTTTTATGCTAAGCTAGGCTAACTTTGAACTATTAAGGTTCAATTTACATGTATTTAATCCGTAAAACAGGCAATAAAACATTTTAAACAAGCGATTAGTTAATCTAGTTCAGCCTAAATTACATAGAAATGTTGTAAACCGATAAACAGGAAAAGGGGGGGAGGAAAAATAGAGGCGGGCATCTGAGCAGCGAGTTGTTTCTGGGATGTGAAACCCTCCGTCCAGATGGCGATATTTTTTTTTTCCAGCTTTAATTCATTTATTTCATGTCACAGTTGTGCTTTGATCGCTCCTTTCTAATAATTAATGTGGTTTTTGCTGCGCGCTGCTCTTGAAGTCATTGTTCCCGTCTCCGCTGCACTGACGCGAGCTGGCGTTGACTTCCACACCTGATGGGAAAAACGCAGCCCCCCCTCAGGCAACCCCTTCCCTCTGTTTATCTCTCTCTCTCTCTCTTCCTCTCGTTTTCTCGGCTTTGAGTCGTCTCGAAGGGGGTCTCACTGTTGCTTTCGCACGTTATCTGCTCACTTACGCACACAGACCCACACGGAAACACACACGCACACACACACACACACACACACACACGCGTTGGACTGTGTGGTGTCTCTCCGGAGTGGTCGGGGTACAGTGGTTGGCATGTGTCACTCATCCATTATTGATTAGATCCAGCTGCCATCATCTACAGCTCACTTAGAGATACACCAGTGTCTCACACGCCCAACTTCGCCTGCTTGTTCACGCTCAAAGTCATCTATTTATTTATCAGTATTACGTTGCCATCGTTTTTTTTGCGATCATTATTCTGACATTAGATTCTGTCCACGAGAGATAATAAATGTTTTATTACTATAGCCACAGGCTTCAATCACAGACAAATAATGATTTTCATTACGTGGAACTACTTAATATACACACAGTATACATTTACTCTTACTCTCTCCATCTCTTTGTTGCCTCTTTGCTTATTACCTGTAGGTAAGCTAGAACACACCCACATTTACTTTAGCTAATGAACATTTGAACATATGGCCTTACATTTATACCTAGTGTCATGATAGAGAAAGAAGGGCATCCACCAAGTAAACGTTTTTGACAACCAAAATGTTATTTATATTACTCGCTTATGCAATTGTTACTGAGACTGAGTACATAAGGGAGCCTAATTAGAAAGAAGATGAGTCTGCTAATCATAAATACGAATTTAAGTCAAATCCAAGTAGTGTCATTTCTATCGTTTCACTTTTTGTTTGCCATTTGTGCGCACTGATGTGAGCGGCGGGGGGGCTGTGCGAAATCGAGGGGGGGTGCACTTGTTGGATGAAGGTTTCGGGGGTAAGAAGAGGGGGGGGGGGCTCTGGGAGAGTCGCACAGGGAGGAGTGTGAGGTTTTGCCCTCTGCAACATATTCACTCGACCATGTCTGATCTCAACACCCCCCCCCCCCCCCGTTCCCCTCTCTCTCTCTCTCTGTCTCTCTCACTCCTCTCTGACTCGCTTTCTTTTTTTTTTTCCAAACGCAAGTCACCGTGAAAAATGTGCTGGTCCAATATTTGCACAGAAGTGGTGCTGGGACAGGCAGATAACCTATCAGTATTTGAGTTTGGCTTCCCATGCTCCAAATAGCCATCCTCCGCCTGTTTAGCTTATTGATTGGCTTGGCAAGAAACTAGGTCCCCTCAGCAGTGACCAAGGTCATAGAACACATGGACTCTGTGCCACCCATCTGCCCCCTCCCAAACAGCCCCGCCACCCCTGCAACGCCCACAACAACCTCTTCCTCCTCCTCCTCCTCATTCCTCTCGCTCTCTTTCACACACACAAACGCACACACACACACGCGCATGTATGAGCGAGTTTGTTTTAATGCGTTCACTATATTACACATGCTTGCACTAAAGCAAAGACATCAAGTTGAAAATGAGTTCTGTGAATGGTTAAAAAAAATTACAAGTAAATACAAATACTGTTGTTGTGTAAAACATTTGCAGAAAGTTTGAGTGAATAAAATGAAAAATATGTATAAAAAACTGAGTGAAAGCATTCAAATACTTAAATACAATGTGTTTGTATGTCTGTGTGTGCGTGTGTGTGTGTGTGTGTGTGTGTGTGTGTGTGTATGTAATGACTCAGGCTATGGACCCGAGGCAGCGCCCTCCACTCCTCTCTGGGAATCAATGAGATTGAATTCTGAAGGTTTTCTCAGGGGCATCAGTCCTGCTTGTCAATACTGCTCTGTGTCACAAGTGCATTTTGTACACACACACACACACACACACACACACACGCACGCACGCACACACGCACACACACACACACGCACACACGCACGCACACACGCATGCACACTTCCAGGTCATTGTCCCAAGCCAAACCTCTCGCTCGCCTCCCTCCTCTTCACTCCATCTCCCGCTCTCCCAGTCCTCATGTTCCCCTTTACTCACATCACTGCCCAATACGCCGCATGTTAAACGTAAACCAAAGCTCGCTGTCATTTTTCATCCCTGCTCGCGGTGTCTTATGGCCGCTGGATGACGCGCCGTGTGACTTGTGCACCGTGTGCTGTGATGTTCTCCCCCTGTGACAAATGCTCCTGATAAGTGTTGGCTTGGAACGCCACGGAGCTCTGAGGGAAAACAACCCCCCTCCTCTGTTTCTGATTTGAAAGGGCCCTTTAAATACCTGCCGGCTGAAGCCTGAAAAGTCACCAACACAAACACACATCTCCAGTTTAATCACTTACGGTCGCACTTAAACGCGGCTCTGGTGAGCTCGAGCGACGGAACCCCCTCGGGCAACAGCTGCGTGTGTCCGAGTGCGATCTGGTATCACGCCACACGGAGGGAGGCCTTAGAGCCCCGAGGCCTGCCCGGAGGCTGCAGCCAGGCCTTGAAGGACATGAGATACACAGAGAGAGAGGAGACGCCGCCTCCCTCTTCTGCGCCGAGCCAACAGCTATTGTGACAAGCTCCTACCGAAAAAAAAAAGAAAAACAGGCTTTGGTTGGTTCCCGTTTCAGGCCCAGCCTGGGATTTCCACCAGTCTTCGAGAACCACAGTGCACCCTCCACACACACACACACACACACACACACACACACACTTGTGTTAGCCCCCGTTGCTAAACAGCTGTCTGAGATGTGGCAGTGTGGCGCACCGACGCTTCATCATTGTCAATCTCCCCGTCACCTGCGTTGTTTCTCCTCCTTCGGCTTCACCTCTCCATCCCTCCATCCATCAGCCTTCACAGACACTGGGGCTCTGACAAGGGCACATCTACGGCCTGGTCATACATCACCTTTATAGCGTGGAGAGGAGCCGCTGTCCCAAACTCCCAGTGTCTTGCTTGTGCCTGTCCCGTTTCCCTTTGCGTTACCCGAGCACCGGGTTTTTTTGTGTTTTGGCTGCCGTTGGCTTAGTGCGGTGGCAGCGTTAAGGCCTTTGCCGAAGGTGCCGCTAACTTCTGAGCTAACCGAATCAGAAGGTGGCAAAGGAAAGAGGAATTTTTTATCACATACAGTGTCATGGCAGCTCTTTGTTTGAACAAAAAAACTCAACTTAAAGAGTTAAATACAGCACATCTTTCGCCATTCGTTGCATTACATTTGTATCCGTTTTTTTAACACTAAAACTGTGTCATGATAGTTTCATTAGAGCGGATCCAGCCTCTCTCCTCTTTCTCTCGCATCTCGTCCTCCCTCTCGCCGTCTCCCCCACCTGCTTTCCTTCCCTTTTCACACCTGGACTCTAAACTCGGCTGTTTGTTTACCGCCTCTCTTCTCCGAAGGGCCGTCCTCCCTCTCTCCCTCTCTCCCTCTCTCCCTCTCTCTCTCTCTCTCTCCCTGCATCTCCCCTCTCTCGCTGCACCATCTATCATTCACCCTCCTCCTCCTCCTCCTCCTCCTCCTCACCTCTGCCTGCTACCTTCCCTCCGTCTGCCCTTCCTCCCTTTCTCCTCTGGCTCACCTCTCGTTAAGCCCCTGTTGCCCGCTGCCACCGCGCGCGGCGTCCTCCCACACGGTGTCTCACACCTTGTTGTCTCTTCTGCCCCGTCCTTCTCTCCATCATGGGCCCTCGCTGTACCTCGGCCTTCCGCCTACTCGTCTCTGATCTCTTCTCTGTTTGTGGGTCGCTTTTATACTTTGAAGTGACACTTGATATTTGGACGGATTGAGATGCACTGAAACGCAATTTACACCCGTAAACACCTTGTCTCTCGTCCCCGGTGGCCGTGTGCAGCACAACTGAACGTCCTCATTTTGTGTGTTATAAACCAGAAGGTATTGTCTTACGTTGTGGTGACACTCGATGTGTTCGTTTCTTCGTCCATGGAATTCGATTTGACACCTTCAGCTCACATATGTGTCCCATTGTGCGTTGTCATATCAACCCCCCCCCCCCCCCGGGCTGTATTACCATGCTTACACAATGCTGCCAAGCGTCCTGTGAACTGCTGTCCATTATTTGACATTTGCCTGTTTTTTGATATTGAACCTACAGTTTGCGTTTGCACACAACTGCAGCCGTGAGCCAATCAGAAACGAGCGTCCTCCATTGTTGTGCTATTCTCAGCCTTTATGCAAACAGCACATTGCGCATCGGCCTCTTCCTCGCGGCACTCGTCCCCCTCCCTCCCTCCCTCCCACGTACGTACGTGTGCGTTTAGATCACCCGGCAGCCTTACCTTGACCGCACGGCTCCTCCATTGATTACCGCCTCTACTCCTTCGCTCGGAAACACAATGCATCACAGAGACCAAACTGTCCGTGAAGGGCTAAAATAATTGTTTATAATAGACCCTCCACTTGCGATGACAAGAGCGCTGTGATGTGTTTTAGGGCGTAGACAAGGGCTCCCGCTTTGTGCTCAGGTAATTTTCTTTCCAGGCGTAAGTGGTCAAGGTCTGTGGGTTTTTTTTTTTTTTAACGCATGCGAGCGATGTGGCGTGGGGGAGGGGGTTGGGGGGTTAGGGGGGGGGCGCATTGTTACGGGAGATGCACCAATGTCCTTTTGGAGAGCGGCAACACTCTTCTCCCCCACTTGAGGAACAATGGAATACACTTCAGAGATGCCGCGTATGAAGTATGTTTACGAGTGGGCTCGGACAATGTGGGACGACGTTACACAACAGCAAGAAATTTGGGTTTAGGCACCGAGAGAGAGAGAGATGAGGGAGAGGGAGGGGGGGGGGGGGGGGGACGGCAGACGTCCTCGACATTCGCCGCTAATTAAAACACGTCGACGCGGCGAGAAAAAGACAGCCGGTCGGAGAAAGTGTCATGGCGGGGGGGGGGGGGGGGGGGGGGGGGGGGGGGGGTACAGTGACGGCGAGCACACCTTGTGTTGGTGTTTTGTTTGACATAAAAGCCGGCTAACAGCGACTGTAGACCGGGAGCTCCGCCAAGGCTCACAGGTGTCATCGGGGATCTGGAGACGAGCCACAGAGAGTCGACCCAAAGGCCCCCGAGGGCCGCCTGGAGGCGTCGCCCCCCCCCACCCCCCCGAATTCCCCCCCCTCCTCCACATAGGGTGGGACGAGGTCGGGAGAGAATGTAAGGTAACGTCTGGAAGTGTGCAAACAAAGGATGCTGGTCACATGGTGCACTTGCCGTTGCATCGAATGCTTAGAGAGGTGAGTGCGATGAATAACTTCGGCCTAATCTGTCAGACGACATAACGGCACGTTAACGACGCCAGCGTCATTTCATCAAAAGGTGTTTGTTTATACCGGAAAAAAACACACAGCATTGCAGAACAAATGCCTTTGGTTCGGTCAAAGTGTCTTATAATGACCTAATTTACTACCAACAAACCCTGCAACCAAGCAGGCAAACACACGGCACAGCAGGGCCCCTCCTTCATCCCTGTGTGGCCGTGGACGGAGGCCGGAGGTGGGAGGAGGGGGGGGGGGGGCGAGGGAGAGACAGCAAGAGATGAGATGGAACGTGAAAAAGAAAGAGAAGATGTTACAGTGGCGAGAGGGAAAGATGGAGGTGAGATAGCCTGAAATCAAACACTGTCCGCGTGTCGCCGCTCAACCTTGCCAAAGAAAACGGGGTTACCTCTGTTTCTCTGCGTTCCCGTCGGGGAGGCGCAAGCCGGCAGAGAGCGGCGGGCCCCGTGTCACACTGTAAACACTTAACCACAACAGAAACAGAGAAGAAACAATGCTGAGAACAATCAACGAAAACAAGAACAAAAACGATATGCGCCTCTTTCAGCTGGAAAAAGGGGCAAAATAATCATTCATCAGTTTCATTAACAAGCTGCCATCGCAAAACACTCACAAAATACATCTAAATGAATCTAAAAATACAGAATGTGGTTATTACTAATTAGCCAGAGGCGAAGAAAGAGGGATTTTAATTGTTTCATTTTGAGCAGCTTCTTGATGCTGTCGGTGTGGAGATGAGAGGGAATTCAGGCTTCTCCTCTAACTTAATGTCAGATTTCAAACAGGCCCATTTGTCAAAATGTTAAAGCTATTCCTTTAAAGATGAAAGAAAAAATACCTAAAAAAAACCCTATAATGTGTTAACTGAAACTACATTAAAAAGAAGTGAAATAAAATGTGACTGAATATTTGCATAATTTGTCAAAACTAAATTCAAAGGAGGGTCCAAGATTTCCAGCGCGGGTTGGATGGCGGTTCTCTTCTCCACAGCGAGAATAAACGCATCCTTCCATCCGTCTTAATCTCCCTCTTCCACAATCACGGAACAAAGGGCAGAGTGCTGCTGGCACATCCTTGTTTTTCTAACTAATGTCGATTACATATTTGATAAACATGCATTTGCATTAGCATTAGTCGAGGTCGGGATTAGCAGCCGTTCATCCTCAAACTGTTCTGTGTCTACGCTTCGCCTGTTTGTTGATCTTTTTTTTTTTTTTTTTTTTTTTCTGGTGGTGCTTTTTTTTTTTTTTCTCCTCCTGTTGTTTGTGGCCATCTCAAATCCTAGAGGACACAACTCCACACGAGCTACGGCACAAATATTTGAAAGGTTGATTAAAAATCGTTTGGGAAAACAGATTATTGACTGTTTCTTTTTTTTTCTTCTTTTAAAAAAAAAAATCAATCTGTAAACACAAACAGGCTGCTTTAAGGTGTCAAAAATGGGGTCAGAAACAGTCGACGCCGTCCGCTAATTCCGTTTTCACCTCACTTTTCAAAGTCCCGTGAACATCATTAGTCATCAGTTTGTGTTTGTTGATCCCTCAGCGTCATGGAAACCCCCTCTTTCTCCCTCGATAGGTAACATTTCTGCGCAGTGCGGAGGCACAAAAGAAAAGATGTGTAAGTATTTCATGAAAGCCCTTCTTCTGTCTTCTCCTCCTTCGCTGCACAAAAGCGGCACAAAAAAAGAATTAGCTCCAGACAGCTGGGGCTCTCGAAAACTTTCAAGAGCCCGTGTTGACCGCACACAAAGACACTGATCTGCTTAGCAGGCTTAAAACTCTCCCCCCCCCCTTCTGTCCCCCCCCCCCGCACGCCACACGGACACACACTCTGAGACGCCTCGGAACGCTCGTCTCTTCCCAGCCACCTTCAATTGTTTGACATGAATGCTAATCAAGCTTTTATCTCCGAATTTGGAAAAAATGGTGCAATAATAAATGGAAGTAAAGATGATTTTGTGACGAATCGGTGGAGGTAAAGAGGATGCTGCTGTGCTGAAAAGAGGAGCTTGAGTGCGTGAGTAAGACCTAATTACATTTGTGGAAAACAATATCGGCCAGGAATCAATCAAGGAGTCGTGTGGTCAAATCACATTTTATTATCGTCCTTGTTGTTCGCTCACGGATCTCAACTGAAAAAAAAAAAAAAGAGAAATTAGCAGCAGATTTTCTCCGACGGTCCGCTCCTTTTAATTGAAAAGATGACAAAACAACTGCCCTGGAAGTCTTGATATCTGGAAGATAATTTAAGGGCCGGAGAACCAACAAAGTGAGGAGAGGAAAAAAAAAAAAAAGCCGCCATTCGCTCCTTAATTAAAAATGTTCGGCCTCCTTTCTCCCCGGCCAGATGATTCCCATATTAGTGACCTATTAAACGTATCAGCGCAGCCGGAAGGACACAGAAGACTAATAAAGCAGGACTGAGAGTAGCAGCCCAAACGAAGACATTCGGTTGATTAAACGTAGATGTAACCGTTTCAGTGTCTTGGTTACTGAACTCATTAGTGGACAAAATACAATGCAATTTTTTTTCCACGTCGTGTTTCGAATTGTGCTTCAAACATGTTGTCACTATTTTGGGAGCTAAGACGACTCGTTTAACATCGCTCAAGGATCGGAGCATCCGTTCAGTGGACGACTGTGTGAAGTGAGATTTAATTCGTCCCATTTCCATAAAGGCAAGTGCACCTCCAGCGCTGTTATTTCTGCCACCGAGAACTTAAACCGAAATGAAACCGATTGGAGAGATTGGAATCGTTCAATTAGCTTTTCATCGAAGGCAAGCGATTGGCAGGAAATGAAATCGGCGGCCTTCCCCCGTCGGATCTCATGGGGGTCGAGGATTTCGCGGGGGGGAGAACGTGATTGGTTGCTCGCCCCCTCCGAGAGTCGTTCCAAGTGCCGGTCCACGCCGACCCCCCCTTCCTCCCCCCCGTGACCCCTCCAGCCTCTTCACACTCCCAACTCCACGGCTCCATCTAGCAAACACAAGCTGCCGGAGGACTGCTGAGTTGTACTTCAGCGGTCCTCCAGTCCAATCACTCATTTACCTGGAGTGATTTTTTTCATCACTCTCCACAGATAATCACGGAGAGTCCGACACAAAGTGCCGGGTTACTGAACCGACAGCGGACAATTAACAAAGTTACAAACCTCGTCCGTGTTCAGGCATCTTACTAAGGCATTGCATGGGGTGAGTTCTGGGGAATAAAAAAAAAAAACTCTGTATTTAAAGTTCTGTATTTAGATGCTGTGATGTAAATAAAATACAGCTGAGTTAAAACTAGACGTTAGTCTCTAAGTAATGGACAGTGGATATCCTCTCCAGATGGATTTCTCTCTGTCAAGTAGCTCTAAAAGGTTTGGGGATTTGTAGTGTGGGCACGGCCACTGTTTTTTATTTTGTGTTTTTTTTTTTCGCATTTTGGGTCCTGCACTCGCACTGGTTGGTCTGAGGGGAGATTTTAAAAAGGGAATTATCTGGAATGAAGAGGGAGGAGTGAAGGCGATTTGTGAGGAGAGAGAGAGAGAGAGAGAGAGAGAGAGAGATACCGGGCTCCAGCGGGCCCTTCGGTCAGCGTGCAAAAAAAGCCCTGCGGATGCACGCGGCGTTTTTTGAGAAGGCCGCCTGCATCCGCTTTGCTCAGATCTCCCCTAATCCCTCCCACTTGAACCTTAGTCCGACACACAATCTGCATGCCAACAGATTAACACAATGCGCACAAAGATAATTCAGCCGGCCCACGACTGACAGTGATCTCGCAAATCTCTGAACGGCCAAGGGAAGATACCTTCCCAAAACCCCAGATTAAGTCCACAGATACGAAGCCTTAGACCCTCTTAGGGCATATATTAGCATTACTGCTGCATGCGTCATTTATATATTTATCTGATTTTAAAAAGACATAATGCCGCCTGCTCAGCTTGAGTGTCACAAAATCTGCCTTGGGATGGGGATGGAGGGGATGATACCGTGTCCCAGATTGACGGAGCAAGAGCGGGAGGTGAAGAGAGAGAAGAGGGGGAGAGGGAGAGCACCCGGTAATCCACATTATATGATTTGGAGAGAGAGAGAGAGGGAGAGAGAGAGAGAGAGAGAGGGAATTATTTAAGAAGCCCTTTGTTGTGCTCTTTTTGTGAGAGTCACGTGGGAACGGGAACGAGGGCGGCCGTTGCCATTCTGTGACAGATTATGAGATTTCAATTAAGAGGCTGAAGATAGAAGATTGGGGACTTATGCTTTCCATTTTTTGAAAGGATGTGAAATTGAGAGATTTCGACTGGAAGGGGAGAGCGAGAGGACACAGAGAGGAGGAATGCGACTCACATGAGGGATCGCGGGAGTGTGTTTGTTGAACAAGGCCGACAGATTTGATCCCCGATCTTTTTTTTGCCGAAAAGTGAGAGCAGCAATGATCACACTGACCCGTCAGCGTGCGCGTTGGATGTGCATCCGTCAACAGATTAAGACACTGACATCGGAGGCTTCTGCAAAAAAAAAAAGAAAAGCGGACTACGTCTTCCGTGCACCTGTTGCACTTTAAAACCCGGAGATTCTGTTGCTCGAATCGGCCTTCGTGAAAACGCGGCTTGTCGTCTACCTGAGTCTTGTTTTTGAGGCTCAAAATGTTTTCTGAGGAGGCTGAGTTTGAATAGTGTATCGAGAAGGATGTGAAAATCCCTCCCTTTCCCCGAAAGAAAGGCAAAAGTCGCAATATCTTTGCACATTAGCAAAAAAAAAAAAACATCCAATTCGAACAGTGCCAATTTGCATCTCTACTCCCTCAACCTGTCCCTTTATTCCATTTTTTGAGGAGAATGTGTGGAGGGAGAGGGGGGGGGGGGGGGACTAAGTTGCCAAACTCCTTCCCCATTTTGTTTTTTTCCCAGTGCACTGCTGGGATAGTTTGGAGAGCTCGCTCTGTTCCCGCGGCGACAGACTGCGGCCCCTCTCTGCCGCGCTCAAGGGCCCTTGAGGCGGCCATTATCTGGACGCCCGCCTCGCCGAGGCATATGGGTAATTACTGAGCTAATAGAGTGATGGAGGGAGAGGCAGAGGCAGGAGCCTAGGCCAATTAGATGATGCATTAGTGCTCTGTCTTTTGTAAGCACCTAATGTGTTGGGGAAAGGACGGGGTAGGTGCAGAAAACGTGTCATTTCTGAAGGGTCAGGATCCTTGAGCAAATGCAAACAGTCTCTCCCGACTCACGTGCACAGTAGCTGCACACAAACGCACACGGGCGTGCGTGTGTGCGCCGGCACATTTAGACGCCGGGACCACATTTGCACTTAGAATGTAACGACACCCCCCCCCCCCCCCCCCCCCCCCCCCCCCCCCGCCCCCCACACACACACACACACACACAAGCATACACACTGATTACTGTGCTTTGTTTTGCTCTTTTCTCTAAGTGTCTGAAGAGTATGAAGTCATAATTATTGCACACTCTGGCTCTACCTCATGCCTGCATGTGCATATAAACACACGCACACACACACACACACACACACACACACAAACACACAAACCGAATGCAGATGAGTCCAAATAAACCAGGAGACCCTGCCCAGTCTATTGAGGTCTGCTATGAGAATCCACTCCATCAATTACATTAAAGAGGCTGCCTAATGACGGCCACAGCTGTAATCACGCTCAGCTGAAGCATTTTACACCCCGCTTCTTTGTTTTCACCTATTATCATCCATCCCACAAAGGAGGGAAATTCTACCTCAAGCATCGCCGCGGTGTTTTGAGTGAAGAATGTGCTTTTTGTCATCATCCGGTTTTGTCAGATTGCGAGTCGGCGTTTTGGCAACGGCAAGCGCGGTGCAATAAAAAGTTGTCACTTTGTCGCAGAGTTTCGGTCTTTCGGTTTTTCACCCTTGACGGGCTTCAAGTTTAGAGAAGGAATTTGCGTAGAAAAATTTGATTTTTTTTCTTTTTCTAGGACGTTTACCAATAAAATCGTTCTCCTTCGACGTGCGCTAAAACTTTGATTTCACTCAGTGTCATCATTATGAGCGTCGGGGCTCTTTCAACACCACAAACATGTTCTCTTAAATACCCAATTCATTAACTTAATTATTATTCCACTGTTCAATTAAGCATCAAAACAGTCCCATCAAAGGGGTGAACACAGCGCGGACTTTATTGCTGCATGAAAGCGTGTGATTGGCACTCCACATCGCCGCCCTCGTCACACCCCTAACAATAACTACGAGGACCTTTTGCTTCCCCTCTCTATTATGGTTGACCAAGGTGGCCGGTCACTTCATCATCAACCCCACAATTACAGAACGTACAGAATGTGCGCGTTTTTCAGGGCGACGCTGAACATCCGCACCGAGCGTTCTTGTTCGTTCATTCATCACAGATGAAACTGTAATGGCCGTGTGTTGTTATTCTCCGTCAGACGTAGCAGCTCTCATTATCAAACAAAAGACTCTATTACTGATATCATTGTCAAAAGGGGGAATGCTGGATGGGGAGGGGGGGGGGGGGTCTACAGCTTTCGGCGTTTAAATGGCTTTGTTTCACAGCCCCTTTAGTGGGATTTTACTATCGTCGTGATTGGCATCGGCTCTTTTATAAAACAGGTCAGCTTCACATCTTTGACCTTGTCGCTGTTCGGTGACGCCGTGTGAAGTTAGTTGGGCCGTTATTGGCGACGGTGAAGGCGCGGCTCTCCTGTCGTGGGGGGGGGGGGTTTGTTTTAAGGTGGCTGTGGAAAAATACCTTAATTGCACCTAATTTAAGCTTGTGTTTGATGAGTGGGAAAAAGGGGGATCGGGGGGTAAACGCCAGCGCGCTTTGTGCAGGCGGGCGTAGCTCGTGGCGGGTTCAAAGACATTCCCGGACTGTATCACCTCGAGGAGCTCGCTTCAGGCGGTCTCAGCACCGCTGACTCACCAATGAAAGCGACTGGCGGGGCGGCCGACATGAAAATATGCTTTAAAGACCCTTGAAAGGATGTTGTGACCACTGAACACGAGCCCCGAAAAGTTTCAATTTGATTGCAGTTAATCTGCAGACCCAGATGCTGCACCAGAAGTTAAATCTCACAGAAGTAGGAATAATAATGATAATAATAATAATATCTAATCAAAATTCAGTTCTTCCACTAATACTCTCAGTAATGAGAAGATTATACAAACCACGTTACCTTAACCGTGAAGTGAGGATGTCAGCCAATCAAAACGATTCACAAAGTATGAGACATCCAGAAGATCCGTTAAGAACATTAATTATTAACTTTATGTTTTGGTACCAAAGGTTTAAGTCAGAATGTGTAATCTCAATATTGTAGTTATTATTAGTGGCAAAGACAGCCATTCCAAAAATACAAAGAAAGGTCATTTATTAAAAAAATCACTGAAGAAGGACGTATCAAGTAATTACAGCTAAAAATTTGGGCCAGAAACACCATGCATTGCATTATAAAGTTTGGTTTAGCTGTATTGTATTTATTTCTGTGGCGTCCTCGGCTCCTCAGCTAAAAACCAGTCAATGTTTGACATCATACGTAGAGTAAATGTAGGTAGAAACAGTGTGGCAACATTTAACGCAATCCCCTGCGCAGTATACATGTGTGTCGGAAAGATTTACATACTTTCCATAAGCCTAACACGATGCGCAAATACTGCTCAGCAAACAAGACGCCGGCTTCACCCTCGTCTGCGTCCCCCTGGTTGTTAGCGATACAACTGGGGACGGCAGGGCCCAAAAAAAAAAATACAAAACGCATGCTAATGTGTGACCCCGGCTCTCCACTCTCACCTCCTGCGATAGAGAACCATGGTTCTCAAGCACAGCACAACCTGGTCCTTAATCTGTCAATGGGGGGCCCTCCTCTCCCCCAAACATTCAGACACATAACCGTCCTTCCATCCTCCAGACACAGAGAGCTCCTCTCCTTCCCTCCACCGATTGGCCCCCCTGCCCCCGGGTAAGACCAGTCCCCATCTCCTCTGGGCTGGAGGGCCCTTCAGACGTCTACTGAGAAAGAGCACAGGGCTGGGAAAGAGAGGCCGAGGACAGAAGAGACGGGAGAGAGCGGAGAAAATCCCCCCCCCCCAAAAAAAAAATGACAGAGAGGTGTGAAAAGAGAAAGTGAAGGAGGTGGAGGAGATGAATATTGCATCGGGCCCCTGAGGGTTGTGCCTATAGTTCACGTTGCGTATTAATGTGTGAAGCGCAGGCATTCTCTGTCATGCTAATCTCACCGTGCTTCTTTGTTGTGCTGGCTGGTGTCTGCTAGTGTCACATACACTCGTCGCTGCTCTCTTCCTCCTGCTTTCTTCTCTTTATGCGCCCCCCCCCCCCCGTTTGGAGTGGACGATCAGAGGGAGTAATAGGGGGTAAACAGTTCTGTTGTCTAAAAGGATCACATTTGAATAACTAATGTATTGTTAGCATTAGCATACATTAATTATTCAGCCGCGGCAAAAAGGTGCTAGCCGCTTTTTTCCAAAATAAGCCTCAGTTGTTGTTTTTTTTCAGCCGTTGTTTACAGAAGGAATGCTTCCAGGAATCTGGACACATGAAAGAAAACGGGAACAAAAAGAAACCGTCACGGGGTCGGGAGACCCTCGGGCTCAGCGGTGCATCGGCCATTTTTTTTTCACGTTTTTTTATGCGGCAATTAAAAGAGGAAAAAATTAAAAAATGTGTGCGGCAAGTTTCTTTTTTTTTTTTTTTTTTGTCCGGTTTCCCGCTTGATTACTTTACTGGTTTGTCGTCTTGGACAGGAAGAGAAATTGCCAAACAGCCAGATTTTCCTGGAGGTAGCGTAGCTCTCAAGTCTCAGTTGGTGTGGACGGAGCAGAGGAGGTGGGGGAGGCGAGGGAGGGATCTCCTCCTCCTGCGTGTTTATCCACAATAATCAGGAGTCTGTGGAGCAGGAGCGAGGGCTTGGCAGTGGGGGGGGGACACTGCCAAATTAGAGAGGAATGAATAGAGAAGTGCCAGGCCTGGCACACCAACACTTTAGACACGGCATCCTTTCTGATTTGGTCGAAACTTTCAGGAGGGAGAAAGAGGGAGAGAGAGAGAGAGAGAGAGAGACCTCGAGACTATTAACCTGGAGCGAACCGGACAAATGTTTCAGTTTTTTTTCTTGTTGTTTTTTCATTCTTCTTCTTCTTCTTCTTCTTCTTCTTCGTCTTCTGTCCACCCATGAACTTTTGCGGCGAAGCGACACAAAAGGAAGCCGTTCTGGGCTGACAAAGAGGAGAATGGGTGGTATGCGAACGACGAGCCGCCATCTGCTCTGGAGGACGACCAAAATCTTGACACACTTCAGCAATCCCACAATCCCCGGCGCTCCAGGAGCGTTCCAGGCGCCCCCATTCATGCTCGCCCCTCCGCTCCCAGAGTCCGTGTGATTTCCCCCTTTTCTCTCCTTCTCAATTAAGTCATTAATTCCTTTCTTCGCCCCCCTCTTAATGACCGCAGAGGCACAAACAAGCCGCGGTTGCTTCCTATTGAGGCCTTGTGATTGGGCATAATTGCTGCGAGGGCCTAAGTACGGGTAAGCGGGAACGAGGGAGGAAGAAAAACCATTGTTTTGTTTTTTTTGGCGAAGGCGAAGAGGAGAGCAGAGATGAAGATGCACATCGGGCGGGAGCCTTTTCCTCTCTTGACCCGCAAACCCATTAGTGCCAGTGAGCGTTTGCCTAGCCGAGTCGGCGTGACAATGAACAATGAATTGAACAAAATCCGAACTTGGGACACCGAAAAATCCCAGAAAATGCTAGAATTTAGATTTCATAGGAACCACAGGTGTGCGTGAATGTTAAACAGCTGATGCTTTGTCCACCTGATTATCATGACATGTCTTCATCATGCTAGTTTCAACAATGTGTTGAGTCTCGTTGGGGGGGGAAGGTGCTTTTTTTTGGCAGTAAAGGACACCATTTTCTTTTTTTAAAACAAGATCTGGTAAAAAAAAGAAAAAAAGATCTATGAACAGATGTTTTTTCCTTTTGGACTTGAACGCGGCCCAGTTAAAGAATGATTCAGGATTGGTTGCTGTGACGGGTTCTGGCTCACTTGCACACAGCTAACATCTAATGGCTGCAAGCTAGCAGTGTCCACCAAGGATGAGTCCAACATTCCACCCGCAAAATCAGCCGTCTTGTTTGGCTGATTGTGCATTATGTGACCATCTGCAAAAGAAAAGAAAAAAAAGTAAGTGTGTGTATGTATGTGTGTGTGTGTGTGTGTGTGTGTTTTGCTGGGCATGGTCAGTGGGTTGGGTTGGAGAAGCCAATGGATGTGAAGGGAATTAGACGGTCTTTAATAACACATTTTGGGGATAAATGCATTACTGAAATACTCACAGATTGCTCCATTTATAGATGCTGAGAAGTACAAACAGAGAGAGGGACGGGGGGGCAGATATAGTAAATCTCCAGATTAGAGATTAGCCATAGTAACAGATTTAAAGGGGTGTCTGGTCCTCGGCCAGCCTGCTCAGGCCTCTATCTGGTTTCTGCTGGCCGGGACCCTTCTAAGTAGATCACTCCACCCTTCCTGGGAATGCCACCGCTATCTCTTAGTCGCCCTGCTCTCAGAACCGGGGACAAAAGGTTTTGCAGAGGGGGAGAGGGGGGGGAGCAATTGGTTCTCCTTCTCTGGCCAGAACTCCAGGCTTTTTGGGCCCTTTCACGTGATTCCCCCGCCCACCCCCAAAAAAAAATTAAACTCCAAAGCCCCTTCGCTAATGTCCAGATCAGAGGAGCCGTTAAGCGTCATCGTGGAGAGCTCAGTTTGCTTCTTTCGGGAGGGGGTGGTGGGGACGGAGGAGGGCGGGAGAGTGGTATTTACTCCTTTTTAACGCGTAATGGTGAGAGCGGGTGTTTGCGTGATGCAATGGCCGATGTTCCCCCCTTGGCCTAATGATTATCTTTGCCGTTTCTAGGCCCTGTAAGCAGTTCTTATTGGGAACTAATTCCTGTTTTTAACACGGGTGTAAGTAATCTGCTCTAATCGGCACCCTCGCATGTATGCACAGAGTGGCAGGGGGGGTCAAATAACTATTACACACACTGGTGGTGTAAATCCCATTGAAGTTAAGCTTTAGGGGTTGGGGACAGGGGGGTGAGGGGGTGGCTCCAAAGGTAAGAGGTTAAATATCATCTATGGGAAGTTTCACGGCATCAGTCATTTAACCCTTTTATGTGTTTTTAATCGGTTTTAGAACATGTTTAAACAGACATTTCGTGCATCTGTTTACGACCTCAAATCTCTTGAGCGTACAAGCTCATTGTCAACAGCTGGACACCACTGCAAGAGACTTAATTTAAATACCAACATTAGATTTTCTGCTGAGCCTCATTTTCGAACAAAAATGTTGCACTTGGCTACAAATGGACGACACTTCAGGAATATTTCCATTACTTTGGTTATGTACATTTCGACAGGTGCCGTATCTAAGCCAGTCGAGGACTGATACCGAGGTGAGATCTTGGAGGCGTGTCTCTGAACTGGCCACTGATTGAAGAACAGAGCTCTTGGATAGAGGACGGGTGGGGGGGCGTCGCGCACGCCCCCCAAAAGACGGCAGGACACAATGAGAAATCACAGCGCTTTCACTTTCCGTCCATCTGCCCGCCACGGAGCGCGCTCGCTGCTGCGTGCCACTTGGCTTAATTCTGCCCCAACAGCCACCACAAAAGCCCCCCCTACCCGCCCCCCCAATCCAATCGGAGGAATGAGACCTGGGCCAAGACCATGAGACAGGGAGCCAAGGAACACACCGGAATCAAGAGCCCATTCTCCCAAGATGTCTCCAACACACACACACACACACACACACACACACACTGAAGGGGCAAGAAGAGACGCTGAAAAGAACGTGGTGGAGAGGTTGGCATGAAACGCACGGGGCAGAAAAAAAAAGTATCCCCCCCCCCCCCCCTGAAGTTCAGCAAAGTCTTCCTCCAGGAGTGGATGCAGAGATGACTAAAGTCAAACAGGGCGAGAGAGGAGAAGTCAACATATGTTACATCTCATTTTGCCATTTAAAACAAAAAAAGAGAAGGCCGGGAGATCAGGGTGCAAAGATGCTTTTCTGAAATACCACACATTCCCTGGATCTCTCTCTCTCTCTCTCTCTCTCTCTCTCTCTCTCTCTCTCTCTCTCTCTCTCTCTCTCTCTCTCTCTCTCTCTCTCTCTCTCTCTCTCTCTCTCTCTCTCTCTCTCTCTCTCTCTCTCTCTCTCTCTCTCTCTCTCTCTCTCTCTCTCTCTCTCTCTCTCTCTCATCCCCGGACTGTTTAATTGTGTGAGAGCAGGTCATCAGCAGCAGTGCATTACAATAATGGAAATAGATGGTAGAGACCTACGGATGGCAACACAAGCCATCTTCCCTATTTGCATGGATGTGTGCTCCTGGACAATTATGTCATTATCATAGACCTGCGTGTGTTTGTGCGTGTGTGTGTGTGTGTGTGTGCGTGTGTGCGTGTGTGCGTGTGTGCGCACTGGGGGACAGGTGGGCAAACAAAGCTACTCAACTGACAAGAAAATCCGAACCCTCACCCTTTGGCTGGCTCTGCTGATTTTTAAAGCATTTTTTTTTGCATCTTTCCCAGTAGTTTCTATGTTTAAGTATTCAGTTTTGACTGAAGCTAACCAGCCATTGGTCATCCCGTCAAAAAGCTTACCGTGTTGACTATCTCTAAAAATATCACATTTTCTAAGACAACAACCAATCCCTTTACCCGAAGCATCTTTTTTTCCCCTTGAGTTCTTCTGTTCGGCTGATTCAAAATAAAAGTGGGCTTTCCCCAGAGAACGTGATTATTTATTCAACCATCAAAAGTCGACAGATTTCACAACACACCCCTGAACTGAACCCAACGGCCAGGGAGTTTCTTCCACCCTCCCCCCTTGTGACCCTGCCAGGCTATATCGGGACCCAGACACGGCCTTCCTCCGCTTCCGGGATGTTGGTGGAAAAACCCCCCCGAAAAAATGAAAATAGTAAAAGCTCATCAATGACAGCATTTTAACCTCCTTCCTCCTGCTCCTCCGCCTTGCAAAAGGGGAGGAGAGAGAGAGACCTTATCGGGGAGCCCGGACTGCGTTGCGAGGAGAGCGGGATGACCTTTGACCCCCCAACAAGTGTCCTCCGCCTCGCCGCACGCCGCCGACACTTCCTGCCCTCATCAAGACGGGGAAGAGAAGGCCACCTGCTCACCTCACGTCTGTATTCCTCTGCTCTGCTCCTACTTAGATCCGCTCTGCCGCTAAAATAAGTTTAAAAAAAAAACCCCATTGAAATCAGCTTTCAAAACAGCGGGAAACATACAAAGCACATGCTTTGATGGTGGCAGCCGGATCACAGTGGCCCGCCTGAATTAAAAAAAAAGAAGAAATAAACGAGTATTGACACTGACAAATCTGAGCAGTTATGAACATGGACAACAAGAGGCCATTAAATCCATCAGCAGAGTCTTCAGGCTGCGTCGGTGGCGTCAGAGATGTTGGACAACATGCATTTATCTCACTGGCAGCAGCCATTGTGGAGAAAAGGTGCGAGGTCCCTTTTTTTTCCCCCGTGAAACCTCTTAGCGTCCCATAATCAGGAGTGATAATGCGTCTCATTCTATGCTAATGTGTGTGTTTTACAGCAATCAGGCGACAGGTGATGATAGCGCATGCTGAGAGATGTTCTGCTGCGTGCACGTTGCCGGGCGGCTGTGTGTGTGCGTGTGTGTGTGTGTGTCTGTGCGCGCGTGTGTGTGTGTGCGAGCGCGCAAGTGTGGACGCAAGGTACCATTAGTGACTTCCCAGGTCCTCTTCAGGAATACAATGGGCGGCGAAATTGCTTTAATGGAAAAAGGCTAATGTGAGAAGTCCGCACACACACACACACACACACACACACACACACACACAGATACATGGACACATCGCCTTAGCAAATCACTCAAGCCGGTGAGAGGTAGAAAAAAGGGAGGATATTATCACTTACACTTGAAAAAAATATAGATGGAGGAGAGAGAATAGACAGCGAGGAGAGAGTTGGTGCTGCTCTTCTTCCACTTGCACAAGCTTCCACCCACTACAGGCAGCAGTTTTCCAAAACAGAGGCATATGATCTCAAGTTATGCTGCAGTCTCTGTCCTTAAACATGCAGCTGTGATTTGTGCAGCGAGAGACCGGGTCCATTTATTGCTGACACCGACAGTCATTGCATCTGTACACTTTCCTCACTTTTGCTTATTCTCTGGATGTTTTTCCGTGGAGAAATAAAAATAAAAACATTTTGCTTGGAATTACAATTTGAAAATGTTTACTTTACAACTCAGACGGCTAGAAATTGTACAATGTCGGGTCAAATCAGATGAAACTAAACAAAATATTTTTGTTGGTGATTTTTTGTTTTCTTTGTTTCCATTACTTAACAAATCATCTCCACAGCAACAAAAGACCAAGCCGTTCCCGCAGTGTTGTGTGTCCACCGAGACGATGTTACTCTGTCAAATTGGTCAGTTTTCCATTTTCGCGTCATTAAAAAAAAATGTTTTTTTTCCTCTGCTGTTTTCTGGCTCTTGCATCACGAACATCAGGCGAGCCGCAAGATCGAAGGTCTGCTGAACCAAAAGCGCGCCAGCTTGAACACAACAGACACACAGCCAAAGCCTTTCACCGATGACATCTGAAGTCAAAGGATGTGCATTAGCATACCTTTGGAGGAAAAAAACAACTCACGCTCTCTTTTCTTTGAAAGACAGGTCCACATACACACACACACACACACTCACACACCTGCGCTGCTCGGTAAGACAGGGCACGTCCCTCCTTTGCTTCTGAGTGGTCTCATCTGTGGCCCTGCTCAAGGCTGGCGAGGCCTGCAGCATCTGTTTGACTGCAGGCCATGCCATAAGGTGCCAGGACTCCAAGGACCCTCCGCGCTCCCCCAAGAACGCTGCTCCGCGCCCCCGCCAACCCCGCCAACCCCGCCAACCCCGCCCCCCCTTACAGCCTCAGACGTCGGGCCCTTAAGCCATTATATTGTCATCATTATTATTATTATACCATTCCACCCATCTCGCCGCTCATGAGTTTAAAGTTTCTCTTCTCACCTGTTCCACCCTCGGCCCGATCCAACCGCCCTCCGCTCCGTTTCCATCCAACGACACCGCTGTGAGGATGTGTGAGAAGTCATCTACCTCCCTAACCTTCCCCCGCCTCCCTCACCCCTGAGGTTGGGAGAGATGTCGTCTGGCTGGGACTGCAACTGTAAAGACTCGGTGTGTGTGTGTGTGTGTGTGGTAACAGCGTGCGCCTCTTCGCCAGGAAGACTTGCGCCTCGGAGGAGCAGACAGATTAGCGGGTGGATTCTAGCTCCCAGCGCGGCACTCAAGCCGCATTCCCAGGAACAGCCATTAACAAGCGTCGCATTCCCCCCTCCAGGTCACCCGCGGCAACCCAACCTCCCCAGACACAAGGAGAGGAGAAAGCAATCTGATGGCGCTCTCTCTCTCTCTCTCTCTCTCTGTTATTTCTCCTTATCTCGCTTCTCAAACGCCTCTGCCCCCGAGCTGCATCCGTGATGTGTGTGTGTGTGTGTGTGTGTGTGTGTGTGTGGCACCAACAGGAGCCCCTGCGCTTCAAGCCTCAAGAGAGCGGATGCAGTTAGCGAGAGAGGAGGGGGGATGAAGGCCTAGAAGGAGACACAGTCAGTGAGGGGGGGGAGGAAGGAGAGAGTGGGGGGAGGGAGGGGTGTGTGCGGATAACGAGCGGCGCGGAGCCACAGAAGGTGTGTGTAGCCGAGCGTGAGGAAGCGGTTGGGACAGCGCAGGCCCGCCGAGATGGCCGTGGAGCTAATGCTACGTTAGTGAGCTGCTAACGGCGTGGCCCGGGCCCCGGCGCGGCGCCCTTCCACACGGATCACGCGGGCCCACGGAGCAACAAAAGGAGACACCTCGGGTCTGCGGGGGGACGGGGGGGGGGGGAGAGGTATTACCAGTGACACGTCTTTTGGGACTCCTTTAACCATCTGAGCCTCTCGCGTCGTGACTCACGCGCAGCCGCGTGGGTTTGGTTTTTAACAGAGGCCCCTGAAATGCAATGTGGCGGGGAAGGTGAGGTAGAACAAACGCTCAGAGGGGAAATAACCGGCTCGTCCAACCGCGGTGGACGGAGGGCGATTTATGCAACCAGGCACCTTTGGTCATTTGACTTTAAGGGAGTTGAGACATCTCTCTGGGTTCGCAGGCTGAGGTCTCTCGACTGTTCTCCTTAACTCTAAACTATCAGAACGCACACATTATTTACTTATGACCTATTCAATTTAATATTTATCAAGACATGAAGTGATTATCATAGATTTCCGTGCAGAAATGGACAGCGCTGTGCTCCTGCACAAGGGTCAAAGGTCGCATTCTTTTCCTGGTGGCTTGGCGTGACCTCACAGGCGCGTGTTTCCATCGGCCACGAACACCAAAAGGCCAATTAGTGGGTTTATTTTTGGGGTTGTGTTTAGAGACACTGATATTTACAGAATCTGATTCAGTGTCTTTCACAGTTACTGCAAAAGGAGCCGCGGTCGGCGGCGGAGCTGCTTTGTGCGATCTGATCAGATTAAGAGAGACGGCCCAAGGCACAAGGTCAGTGACAAGTAGCATTACAGCGGTTCATTAAAGGCCCACCAGGATTTCATTAGACCTTTGTTTCATCTGGAGCAGGCAACTTTTGCAAAGACGTGGCATTAATTCAGTTTGCCACTCTTTTAACTTTGTGTTTATTTGAATAATCTGTACGGACACTGATTTACTGCAGGTGAGACAGAAGGTGAAAAGGAATATTTTTCATCTTTTTATGATATGAACATGTGCTCTTCAGGTGACGATATTTTGCGGCCACTGGACAATAGATGCTAACCAACATTTCCCCCTATTTAAGATAGAAGCAATGGACTGAGACAATTACATGTGTTTAGAATTTGAAATAAAAGTGTTAATTAAGTGTTAAGTGCAATATGCGGGTGGATTTTTCCATCCGAAGGATTTTGTCGGTAAACTTAAATAAAACTAAACTGAATCCATCAACATAATTTTTTTGTTACACTTTCACCTGTTTGACAACACCGTCCACCTGCACCGTACCACGGGCCGGTGGGGAAGCGCGTGTGTGCGTGTGTGTGTGTGTGTGTGTGTGTGTGTGTGCACGGTGGATAACGAAGAGGCATTGTGTCTCCTTATAATGACATCATGGCTCTGACAGAAGCTGGAGAAGATGCCCGGGGTCTCTTCACGGAGCGGAACTCTTCAGCTCGGCGCAAGTGTGTACGCGTGAGTGTTTGTGTGTTTGTGAGTGTGTGTCCGTCCCCGGGCTGCAGGAGTCCTCCTGGGCTTTGTGAACGAAAGTCAAACCGTCAAAGACAAAAACAAAACCTGACCACCAGCAATATGAAGCAGAGGGCAGGCCATTTGGCTGCTGCCCGCTCGCTGGTGCCTCAGCGCCAGAGCTACGGGTGCGAGGGCGCTTTTGAAGAGAGAGAGAGAGAGAGAGAGAGAGAGAGAGAGAGAGAGAGAGAGAGAGAGAGAGAGAGAGAGAGAGAGAGAGAGAGAGAGAGAGAGAGAGAGAGAGAGAGAGAGAGAGAGAGAGAGAGAGAGAGAGAGAGAGGTCTACAGGAGTTTTTTAGAAAGGGTTCAGAGGTCAATTCAGCCTGTAGGCCCGGGTGACGCTTTCAGGGTTCTGGCCTGCATTGCATCATGGGAGTCCTTGGCGTGTCCTCTTTATCTTGCCTGTGCCCAGATAGATCCTTCCCGGTGGCCTTTTAGACACACAAAGAAATACACACACACACACTAATATATATATATATATATATATATATATATATATATATATATATATATATATATATATATATATATATATATACATGCACCTTGATGCTTTGCGACATTGGAGGAAGGAGCTGCTTCGCTGAGGTAAACGTGCGGGTCTTAAAAGGAATAGTTACAAACTGTACTGAGCAGCACGAACCATAACTGCGTGAACTGCGTGAAATGCGCCCCGGAGGGATTCCGAGCGCGTCGCCGCCGAGGCATCGGAGGCACATCTCGCGTCCGCGCTGAGCGAGATTGACAGGTTTCTTCTCTGAGCTGCAGTGAACCTCTCGCCCTGAGTGTCTGCGTAATGAGAGACGGGTCTCGTGTGACGAGCACTAATCAGCCCGGACTCCCGACCCCGCGGCGGCGGCGAGGCCGAGACGCGGCCCCGCGGCTGTGTGCGTGTGGACGAGCGTGTGGCAGCTCAGGTAACCGAGGAACGACTTTATGTTCAGCTTTAGGAAATAATGTGGGATTTCTGGGACGTCTTCACCAGTTGGCCATTTCAAACGTCTCAATTAAAAAAATGAAAAGTAGACTGTGGTTCAGTTTACATGCTGACGTAGAACAGTTATTCCAAAGGTGTAATATTTGAAGGAGTTTTTTTTTTTTTGCCCCCAAAACTCTTTTGTTTTTGTCCTCAAGTATCCCAAAAGGATTTTAAAATATTCAAAATACGTCTGAGGCTCGAGGCTAGTTATCCCGTAACTGCTCCCAAAAAGGTCCCATGTGTACGAACGGGACGCTGTGTGTGTGTGTGTGTGTGTGTGTGTGCGCGCGCGCTGCCTCGCATTACCGTCACAGTGACACTCAGCTCGAGTGACGCCGGCTCTCCAGGAGCATCGCCGGCTGATAAAGAGGGTCCGTAGCCTCAGAACAAAGCAGCACACCGCCTCCCTGCCCGCTGCAGGCCATCGCCGAGTCAATAAAGGAAGCGCCGACGGATGCGGTCGTCCAGGTGTGTTTATTGTTGTGACGGTACCGGCACACGGCACGAGGAACGTGAGGAACACAGGGCCTGGTAGTTTATGCTACGCAGTACAAACATACACAGTGGAGGGATTAGAAAAGGGTTTGATGAGGAACTTTGATGTTTGTTCAAATGAATCTCTAAATTCTGATGATTACACATGAAGATGAGAAAACCAGCATTAAGATGGCTATAACAAGATAACAAACGTGTTGCTCCAAATCCACACACACACACACACACACACACACACAATAAAATGAAAAGGCAGGAAGTGATCGACACGTCGGACCTGGGTGTTCCTTCCACTCAATCACACCACATCCTTTAAAAAGGTGCATTTACAAGACACACGTCATTTATTGTTTGATAGAATTTTCAATAACAATAATAATATAACATAAATTACATCAATCATAATCAATCATGCAGAAAATAAATGTAGTGAAAAGTCCAGCGTTCCCTGCGTCTTTCAATAAAACCACCACCGTGTGTAAAAGGGCCTGTGTATGCAGGGAGAAGGCTTCTCCAGCTCTAGTCTATTAAATAACAACAAAACCACCGCCTACCTGAAAGCACTCGTGCATTGATCTTGGCGTGTCTGTATGTGCAGTTTGTCGGCTGTCGGATCATCGGTGCGGAATAATCAATATGTAGTCGGCGGCTGTGTTTTCGGGAAAGTTGAATTCGCGGCATAATTTACGAGATCGGGAGCGTTTCTATTAACTCGCCGAGGCGGCGAGCGGCTAACAGTGCAAACGACGCCAAAAGGTGCTGACAGAGCCAACAGTGTTTACCTGAGGAAGGAACAAAATTCTGACTTTAATCCAGTATATCTTTACAAAGACACCGGCTGTTTGCTGCTCTAAACGCTCCGAAAGACTCGTTCTTCCGTCCGTTATCACAACTTAATAAATGTAAACGCTAAAAACGTCCCCTTTCACGCAGACTAGTGCGTGAGGTGCGCAGAGGCAAAAATGTCGTAGTGCATCATCACCCTGTACCAGCACTTATTGCATCATTTATTGCACCGCGCATGCGGTTTAGTTGGAGTCACACAGTAAACCCTCCTTCGAGAGAAAGGAAAAAAACATCTTACGAGGCAAAAGTAACACAAATCCCGCGTGAAGCCGACGGGGGGGACGGACCGGCCAATGGGAGCCGCCCGCCGAAAAGGAGTCATTTGTAGTTGCTCTCTATTTGAGTTCTGCAGTCGGAGAGGCATCCGTTTCAGGACAGCCGGTCTCCCAGCATGCCGCTCTGGTTTCTCTGCAGTCCCACCATGCACGGCTTCTATTTGGGCCAGTCCACTCTGGCAAAGAAAGGGTGGGATTTGATATCATCCACGCCGCCCGCGCCCGCCCTCAGCCTCTCCGCTGGGTTGTACTGGAGCAGCTGCACACAAACACAGACCGTCGGAGGCATTTAAACTTCAGCACAATAATAAGCGATGCAATAGTTTCCACGTAATGTACATCTAAAGATAAGGATTCGCAACTATGGGAGACTCCCTCACCCATTCAGACCCATTTGTTGCGTTCACACTATTTCAATCGGCACTTTCAATTGCGATTGACTTTCGCGAGGAAAACCTCCGGAAACTCCGGAACCAGAGTTACAGCGGACGACGCGAGGAGGCTCTCACCTGCTCCAGCAGAGACCTGGCCTCCTCCGAAACGGACTCGGGGATGCTCAGAGCCGTGTGGCGGCCGATTCCCGCCGGATGGCACCGCAGCAGAGACTGTGCGGAGGGAAAGGACAGGAAAAGATAATGATCAATGAAAACAAAGACAACCTGACACACACACACACACACACACACACACACACACACACACACACACACACACACACACACAGACACAGAGAGCTAAAGGGACAGATACACACTGACGCCCGCGGAGCCTCGGTCAATGCGAGAGCGCCGGACAAATAGGAGGAGACCAAAGGGCCCGAGCAACTGAAATAACACTGATCACACCGTCTCCAACAAGGCAATGATTCAAGTACTGTTGCTCTTTCTTAGAACTGACGTGTGTGTGTGTGTGTGAAGTGTGTGTGTGCGCACGTGTCACACAGAGAAAATGACGTGGAAAGGAAAATGGTTTTTAGATAATTTGTCCTTTTGTTTGTAATCATACAGCGCTGCTTTACTGGAATAAACAAATGTAAGCATGCAGCGGAAAATATAAAGCATTTTTATTTGTTAGTAAAAAAAAAAAAAAGGTCAAACCCTCAATTATAAGGAATTGTTGCTCTCTGGGGGAAAAAAAAAGAAATAATCTCAATTAGAGCGAAAGGGAGCACAAGACCTACAAATGCTTTTCAACCACAGAACGTAGCCCCATTGTTAAAATAATTGATTACGAATAATGACCATAATCACCGTGTGTTGCAACAGGACATCTTTGAGCCTCCCCGCTCCTCCAAATCCACGGTTCAACTTTAATGTGTTTTTTTCACTTGCCTGGTTCAGACGAGCGGATCAGAAATCTAATTGCCTGCACTTTGTTTTTTACCTACAAAGTGTTTAATCTACTTCTAGAATAACAACGACGTTGTTGGGTGGTCTTCTTGCTCTCAAGCTTGGAGGGGGTGGGGGGGGAACGGTGCACACACACACACACAAACATATTAGGAGTTTTGCCCACATAATGTTGGTAGGTCGGTAGCCCCCCCCCGCTCTTCCTCTCCTGGTGCTACTGCAGCAGTTCTGCCGGGCTTCCTGGCCAGAGTCAAGACAGCTCCAGGCAAGATCTTATCCTGCAAGGATCACGAGGCTCTTATCTGCGGCTCTGTGTGTCCTCGCCACGGCTGCACTCCGACATAATCATCAAAGGAGACATCTGTTTGACAACGGAGTGGTGGAGGGTTTTTTTTTTTTTCTCCAGGTGAGTGGGCGTTTAAAAACACTTCCTACCACCTCGAATCGTGTGTGTTGGGGCCGTGGATGGTAACCGCTGAGAGCCGGTATGAAAATAAGCCCACTGGTCATCAGTTAGACTTCATGCAAATGAGACAGACAATGAAATAATTGAAGGGACGCCGCGCACCTGCGCCGGGTGTCTCTGCGTGCGTCTTCGTGCTCATTTGTCCTTCAAGAGAGCAGCGAGTTATAATTAGCCTGTTTGTGAACGTGTCTCGTTTGTCTTGCCAACAACAACAAAAAACCCTGCGACGTGCTCCCCCGTCCTTTAAAGACGGGACGGGCCGAGGAGCGGCGCCTCGAGAGCTGCCCCCGGTCTCCACCTTCCACACCGGGACGCTCGGCAGCCAGCAGCGAGACCCGGGGAGAGGTGACCCCCCCGCCCGCCCCAGCAGATGGAGCTCAGGCTGAGGGGAGAAAGTCACACTGTCCCCCCGCCTCCCCCTCCCACGCCCCCCCTGGAACTCCCAGAGAACCAGAGCGAGAGACGGCGGCCAAGACGCACCTCAACAACTAGCTCTAACACACACACACACACACACACACACACATACACACGCACGCTCTTTATGGCGGTGCCAAGTCGCGTGTAAGACAGTTGAAAGCGGAGGGCACCTGCAGCCGTCCGTCCCCCAACGAGGCGAGCGAAGATGCCGTTGCTCACGCTTTTCGACTCACCGTGCCCGTCAGCAGCTCGTAGAGGACGGCGCCCAAACTCCACCAATCGCACGCCGCGGTCTCCTCGCCGATTCCTCCCACCTCTGGAAGGCGCGGGGGAGAAAAGTGATTAATCAACGGATCATCAATCGGAGAAACGACGGGAGAAGAGTAACTGGTGAAAAGTAGAAAAGGAACACAGTAAGCTCAGCAACATCAAGTAGACTGGGTTACTTAATATTTCATTGAATTGATCCAATCAAATGAAAATGAGTACAAAAACATGAACGCAGTCTGTCACACAAACATGCCGGCGCGCACACACACACAAGTGTGTGTCTCATAAAAGGGTGATTTGCATAATAAAAAAGCAGTTAAATTGAGGAAACCGTCTGCTGCAACTTCACACCATCTGCATGACCTGACCTCAAACACACACACACACAGTCATTCAACACACACACACAGACACACACACACCAAGAAATGTGAAGCGGGAACAACAAAGTAGCATTACATCATTGTTTAATTGTATTTTTCTCCGGCAGCATTTTCAGCTTTATTTTCATTTTCGATTATTTGGTTCGTAATGTGCCACGAAATAATGCAAGTTGGAAAACCACAATTTAAATCAAAGTCGTTAAATCAAGTCCTTTTAATGTCCATTTGATGATAATAGGAGGAAAAATAAGCCAATGTGAGGAATAACGTACATCTTTCATCCACATTACAACTTAAGGTTTTTCGTTTTACCACCAAAAGTAATTAAAGGCCATAAATAATCACAGACGTCATTGGAGATTTCTACACACGTCAAGACCAACAAACCATGTAGAGTTGAATATTTCATGGGGACTTTTGATTTACAGTCAGTCGGGCTGAACCAAAGAAGGCTGTCGGGACTCCCACAAAGTGTGCTTAAGACACACACACACACACACACACACACACACCAAGAGTGATACACATTTGCAAAAGTCAAAAGTACATGTGTGAGGGCGTGCGGGTGCCAGATGGCCTCTTGTGCCGCTCAGCTTGCCTCTGCTCCGCTCTCTCTCCCTCCCTCCCTCCCTCCCTCCCAGAGGGCCGGGACCCAGGGTCACGGCTGCGTGTGCCCAGAGACCAGGCTCCTCGGCTGGGGGAGCAGAGGAGACAAAGACCCCTCGTCTCCCGGAGGCTGCCAGGAACTCCTGGGGCCTGTGCGTCTCTCTCGCAGTAGAGGTTAGAGAGGGCTGTGATACAACCTGCACGTTTCATCCACACACACACACACACACACACACACACACACAGCTAACTGAGCAACCAGTCTTCAGGGCTCCCCAGGACTACTGTTTTGACAGCTAAGGAGAGAAGATCGTCATTGAACAGACTAGTGATACCTGCGTAGTTAAGAGCTGGAGGGGAGATGCTGGACACACACACACACACACACACACACACACACACACACACGTCTCAGAGCAAGGTCGATGTCATCACAATGGATTAATGTCTAAGGAGCTGCGGGGAGAGCACAGTGGAGCTGGCTACACTTACCGCTCTGTCAGAGCGAGGCAGGGAGGAAGGGAGATAGGGAGACGGAGAGAGCGAGGACGGGAGGGGAGAATTAGCCGCATCCACGGCTCATTCGAGCGCCGCCGCGTGACCGTAGCTCCGCCGCGCTTTCTCAAACCGCGAAGAGAGCCTGCGATGAAACGAAAGGACGCCGAGCAGTGCCGTGCTGAGCTCTTCTCCTTCCCTTTACCCTCAACAATACAGGTTCCTCCTGCTTTGTGTCTTAATCACTCCATCTCCTCTCTGCCAGAGGGTTTAAGGAACTTTCGTTCTTCTCCTCTCGGCTCAGACTTCCCTAAAAAACTAAAAAAAAAAAAACTTAAACAGGGAGTCATTGTTTGAAGGGGAAGTGAAGCGTGTGCAGGTAGGAAGTAAGGAGGTCTCGCACGTCTAAATGCTGCCAACGTTTGGTTACAACCAACCGAGTGATGCCTCAAAGCGCAAATCTACAACCGCCATGTGACCGCGAGGACGGACACATGACAACGTTAAAATAATAAAGCCCAAGTACGATCGGGGAACAATGTGTTACTTGATAAAGAAAAATTAAAAAAAAGAGGAACTAAACATTATCTTCCAGTAGATCACACCGTGGCTGAGCAGGTAGAAGAAAAGGAACTCAAACACACAGAGTGAATTTCCCTTTTCTTAGATAGTGAAGAGAATTGGGTTTCGGCGTCGCTTCCCTCTCAGCAGAACAATAAACAATTCAGGATTCTGTTGGAAATCGGGTTGCGTCTCACTGTCACTCAACAGCTGGGTTTTTTTTTACCCCCCTTATTATCAGAGAACCAAACATCGGCCATCTGATGTTTATCAATAACGACGATGATATGCTGAGGAAACAAATAATCACAAGTGCAGAATAAATAGACTCACAGATGTCACTGTATTTTCCGAGTCCACTCCTGTGATTTTTGGGTGTGAATGTGAGCGTTTTGAAAAACATGTTTCCCTCTGCCTTACACACACACACACACACACACACACACACACACACACACACACACACGCACACACACACAGCAGGCCCCCTGCTTGCTTTCTGGCAAACAGTCATAAATCTGTCATCAGAAATGAAGCCATCGCCAGAGCTGACCCTGTCTGGATAAACAGCAATACATAACAAGGGCAGGACACACACACACACACACACACACGCACACGCACACGCACCTCTGCGTTACAGTGTGCGTGTGTTAACAAGCACATACATCAACAGATGCATGCATGCACCCATCGTAGTGGTTTGGGGGTATCAAATAAATTGTCGTATTAGCACAGATAATAGGATTTGCAGGAAAGAAAGGAGGACGCGGTCGAGGAAAGAGACAAAAGTTGCACGTTGTGCTTACGTTGTGCACAATGTATGTTGAAGGCAAACTGTCGCTCAGCGGCAGCGTTACACCCCCCCCCCACCCCTGTTTGCTGCTGAGGCATTTTACACTTATTATTTACTTATCTATGTGAGATCAACAGTGGTTGATTTTTTTTAGATCATTTTGCGAGCGCGGCGAATGTAAACGAATGCGACTCAAAGGGCATCGCTGTCTTGTCTACATCTGAATTCGACATGGAGTTGATTAACTTAACTTTTTTTTAACTTCAGCCTCTTAAGTCTGAAAATGTGTTTTGTGATTTGTTTTCCGGTTTAATGTCATTTTAAAAATTGAATAACTTCTACCTTTTGAGTGCTGGTCAAAGACCAGTATGACATTTAGGCCTTTAAAACAAAGTGATCAAGACATTATTTGATGGTTGAATTTGCAGCCCACCATTTTAATTCAATGGCTTAACACTGCTGTTACGATTGGTCGGACCTTACGGACCCAACTTCCGTCTTCTTCGACAATTACGAAGAGCTGTCGCTGCTTATTTTAACGAGATCACTACAACGTTAGAGAACGTCTTAAGAGTCACACGTGTGTGGAAAAGCCACATTCTGTGTAAATCTCCTTGTGCTGAGCTCTACTTCTGCGTGTCTTTAGGTCGACTAATGCTACACGCTGAACATATGACTCATTGCGCTTCTACTTCCATTAGTGGGCTTTCAAACAGGCCGTTTCTAAGGGAATAAAAAAAAAGCACACTTTGAATATTAGATAAAGCATTTGTTGCTTTCAGATTTATTACAACAGTACCATACTGTGTGTTCTAGTCCCAAGGAGGATTTAAATCTGAAGTGACCTTCCTGGCTTGAGAGAGAGGATGAGTACGAGTGAATAGCTTAATACAAGTGCGTGGGTGAGTGAATGGGTGAGACGGTCGCTGTGTCTCTAAATGCATGCGGAGTTTTTCCAGCAGTTATCCGCTCTGCATATTAAAGAAAGACGCAATCACCCACATCACACGTAATCCATCCAGCATTCCAAGTGGAAAACCTGATGCTTAAAAAAAAAAAAAAAAAAGATACGCCCATATATGTCAAACGGATGTGCACACAAACGCCCCCCCCCCCCCCCCCCCCCCCCCCCCCTCTCAAACACACACACACACAAACACACAGTGCTAAGTAGGGACACGGTGCTGTAGTCTAGCAGCGGTTTGTTTTAGGCCGCCTGTAAACAGCGTGCCAGAGCTGCCACTCGCCTGTTGAGGGCAACGCGCTGCGTGAGCTCTACTGCCGGGCCCTTTGTTGCACAACAGCACCCTCTGCAGGGCCCTGGAAGAACTACAGCACGAGCAAGCCTCCCCCAAACAGTGAGTAAATATTTACTCTGAATTCCAATTTATCCTCCAGGTACAAAACAACAAGTGTTCATTACAATGCGACAGAACACTGCCATCGTTATTGCTGAACTTGTGCAAGATGCGCTTACTATAAATGGCAAATATGTGAAATACACAGAATGGAAAGTGCACCTTTGCATTGGGGATTTTTGTGGATCGTCTGTTTTAAGATCACGGTTCACCTGTTAATACCCTCAACAGATGTTTTTTTTTTCTTACACATAGATTGTATATATGTATGGCGATGAATGAGGGTTTTGTGATGAAAGTGGCCTACTTATTGCCCCAAAATTAACCCAGCAGAGCTCACGCAAACACTCAAAATGAGGCTCCAATTAAAACGTTTATAATGAGCACCTAAGAGTAACTGAGGAATAAAGTGTAACAGCATGTGTCCCACCTGGTGCACAGTACATGTTGGCGATGGCCTCCTTGTCGCAGGCCTCCTCCACATCGCTCCAGCTGCCGAAGTAGGTGAGCTGAATGTGACCTGAGGAGACGGGGAGACGGCGAAAAAGTGCTCAGCTCCAAGAACAAAGCGAGAAACGTTCATCTAGCGCTCCGCCCTCCACATGACACAGCCGGTTGCTGCCCAAACTGTTTGCTCACTTTCGGAGCACTCCTTCCGCCGTGCCTTTCTGCCGCTTCGCCTCCCCTCAGCGAGCGTTTCAAGCACACGGACCCGGCGATTACTCCTGTTTAGCGGCTACACGTTAACGCTATCATTAGAACTAATGGTGTCATTAGGTAGCCGTAGCCATTAGCCTGGGCTAGCCAGACTGATGCACCACACTACACCGGTGATGGGCCCTTTAGAACAATAATTACCACCAGGGAGACAAAAACAGCCACTCAGCTAATTAGACGCTTGTTGATAACGAGGTGGAGAGAGATGATTGTAGGACGGCAAAGGGAGAAGTTGAGAATCTGTGACCTCCTGGTAAAAAAAAAAAAAAAAAAAAAGTCTTTGTGCTTTACCTTATTGCGCGTTTCTGGGAAGATTAAATCCATATTGATATTTAAAAACAGAATGTTTTCCTTTTAAAGTTATCTTCATACATAACTGTGTCATGTGTTCGGGTAACAACGCACACCAGATGTTTCGATGGACTCACAAGCTAATCTACGTCTACTTCTAAACTAACTACACGTCTAACCTTGGTGGTCGAGCAGGATGTTGTTGGGGTTGAGGTCTCGACAGAAGACGCCGTCTTGGTGCAGGAAGTCCAGGGCCGTCACCATCTCCGTGGCCCAGCATCGTACGAACGCCTCCGGGATGCGAACTTGGGACGCGGCCAACGACAGCTCGTCCAGCTGCGCGAACAGCCGCGACACTTCTCTGTCGAACTCGCAGCCCCCCGTATTACCAACAGCCCTCGATGGTTCACCGTCTAGGCCGAACAAACCCTCAGCCGCCTCGGCCCCGTTCGAGTCTGTGCTTTTGCCGCAGCGCTCAGGAACCTCTGGTTTTCCATTTAGTACGTCAGTTACTGGAAGGTCAAGGCAAGAATTTTGGCATGTCGGGCGAACCGCCCCCGTGTCCGAGGCCTCTGGCCCGGAGGCAGCGCTGCAGTCGTCCCACAGCGAGTTGAAGGGAGACGAAGACGCAACACTGGTGTCGCAAGTTGCAGAGGTCGTACACGGAGGTGAAAGCTCCCGCTCCTCCGGCGGCTGCTGCTGCTGCTCCTCCCTCTTCTCGGGCTGACTGTGAAGCTGCAAAACATCCGGCTGGGTGAACTTCTTAGGCGAGGCAGCGGCCTCGAGGCCAAGGCACGCTCCCAGGGTGTCTGCTTCCTCGTTCGAGGGGTCCGCAGTCCCGCCGGTGACGGGCAGGTTGACCAAAAGGTCCGGCGGGTGACCCTCGTCCTCCACTGCGGCCTCTTTAAACGAGATGACGGGCACCGACTCGTTGGAGCCTTTGTCGCTGCCGTCCATCCCCCAAAGCTCGGCGCCGTGGCCCTTGACCTCGTGAGCCCGCTCAGGAGGATCCTCCGCGACGCCCAAGCCCGGGTCGGACGCAGGAAGGGGGGAAAGCGGCTTGTGAGACGGCCGCTGCTCCGCCGGGTCCGGACCGGTCACCTCGCTGGCGCTGTCTTTGCTGTCGATCCGGAAAAACTCCATCGGCGTGTGCTTGGACTGATCCAAAGACAGGGGCGCGGCGGGGGACGGCGGGGGACTGAACACCTCGCCGTGGTCCTGCTCGCCGACGAGGGCGGGGCCACTTTTGTCGGACGCCTCTGGGAAAAAGAGGAGTTCCTGAGAGCTGACGGGCGACGAGAGGCTGTCGTTGCTAAGCAGCGAGCGGCTGCGCGAGGAGGCGGTGGTCGTAGCGGCGGGAACCTCAAGCGAGGACACTTCCTGTCCGCTCTTCTCCTCCTCCTCCTCCTCCTCCTCCCCCTCCAGTGCGCCTGGCTCCACTTTGTCTTGTTCGTACTCATTGCAGAGCGTCAGGTAACTGTTGGTGCACTCTTCCTCCGAGGTGGCTCCCGAGTCCGACTGGGCCCCGGCGAGCCTGGGAGGGAGAGCGCGTCTCCCGGGAGCCGCAGTCGGCGTCCCCGCCCGGTTCCCGAGCTCGGACGCAGAAGCAGAAGGAGACGCCGGCCCGGAGGCGGAGCCGGCCGAGTCCACGTCCAGCCGCGGCGCGCCGTGCCGCGGGGAGTGCACGGCCGCCGTGTGGCTCTTCTGGATGAAGGGAATGTCGAAGCTCTCCTCCGGGCTGCAGTCACGCAGGTACTTTCCAATGTGGGACCACAGCTTCCCCCCTAGACGCAGAGCACACGGGCCGTTAGGGACAAGGAAAGAAGGAAGGAAGGTTGTTTCTTATTCAGGAGACGGCGGTGGTATTAAGAGGACAAATTGGGAAGAATAGACTCAGCTGGACAAATGCGGCGCACTTTCCGCTGCCGGTACTTCTACACCTGTGTTTCAATGGGAGGAACCGCGATCTACTTAGCTAGACGATAGGTCCCATCGTCTGAAAAGGTAGCAGCACTGAAAGCATTAAGGCTTCTACACTTTGCTTTCACCATTCATTCATCCATTTTGTACAGTAAGCAGGCCGCTGACGTGTCAATAGCATCCGCATACTGGAGATGGTTCGTTTCCAGAATTCACTTTAGATTTCCTGACTGTGGCCTCTGGGAGGTTAATTTGAGGTGCGTTTGTTTTAGGTTTCCAGTGTTTTGTTGACGTCTTAGAAACACATGCAGACACACACACACACACACACAGCTGTAGCGTGAGCAAATAGAAGCCGGCATCTGCTGTGTGCGATGAGAATGAATAGGGAGTTCACAGTAATGATAATGACGGGAGGGCGACTTGATGGCTTAGAATATAAAACCATCCACATGTTGTTTTGTCCAATGTCACTCAGGTCAGCGCCTCCCTCATTTAACCCATCAGCTGCCAACAGAGCACCAAAGCATAAAAAGCAAACTCGGATTTGTTTACACCGCAGAGCTGAAACGTAGCCGTGTCTTTTCCCGACGTTTGATTGGCTTAAATAGATTATGTTCATACGATATTAAATACTGTCCACTGATATTAGCGCAGGGCGGTTATAGAGAGCACCAGATTGAATAGGTTTACGCAGCATTCACAAATGTGGCTGCATTTCATTGCACCCACACACTAGATCCACACACACACACACACACACACACACACACATCCTAGACTGAGTGGGTTGTAAGGAGGCCCAGGTGTTGGCATAGCTAATGAAGCATGGCGCCACCTGGTATTCAGAATAATGACCTGTGACACACACCCATCTCTATCAAACATCTGTCTGAAACAAGGACAGAGAGAAGAGAAGGGGGGGGGAGTCGGGTGAAGGAGGGGAAAAGACAGTTGGTAAAAACAATTTAAAAAAGGGAGAGAGAGAAAGAAGTAGTTGGTGAGCATGAGACAAAACACACACACACACGCGTTTTACCTTCAGCATACTGCAGCAGAAGGTAAACGGTGTCTTCAGAGACAACGCACTTCCTCAGCTGCACCATGTGGGGCACCGAATGAGGCATGATGGTGCGCTTCGTCACACAACAGTCACTGCTCTTCCTCAGACCCTGCCACGGAGAGAAAGAAGAGGTGACTGATGGGAACACAAAAGGCAAAAAGAAGTCCGCAATGAAGGACACAAGGAGAAAAGAAGCATTAACTGGATACGGTGGGCAGTGTGTGTGTGTGTGTGTGTGTGTGTGTGCGTGTGTGTGGCAAAGGAGAAACCGATTAACAAGGTTCCAGCTTTGCCCCACGGCCCCCCAAAGTCACCGAATTCATCAAGCCGCACACAGCCCGTGACTTTAAAAGAGCCACACAAATCCATCAGCGCTACATGTAAAGTTCACATTGGTGTTTTTGTGTGCGTGTGCGAGCGCGCACGTGTGTATTCATCTGTGCCGGCGCGGCGCGTCGGCATCTGGCACACGTCTCACACCTGAGAGCGGAGGAGCTGACAGGGACAGGCCCATTAGAATCAATTAAAGCAGTCACACACACACACACACACACACACACACACACACACACACGGGGGCTTCTGGCACACTTCACACCACCTACAGTCACATCGACCGGGACGAAGACAGCAAACACACACACACACACACATGTGTTTTAAACTTACTTTCAGGATGAACATCTCTTTGGTTCTCTTGTCCATGACCAGAAGAACCTGTGATGGAAGAGGGACGTTATTGCCCGATATGAGCAGAGACACACAGGCGAAGATGATGTCGTGGAAAAGAAAAGCGACGTTAGCTGCAACACCACCAGTACTTTCTAATACCCAAATTAATTACTGGATCAATCGGTTGATTAACAGAAAGTAAAATAAAAAAAACACAAGAATATAAAGTATGTTAGTGAGTTTTGGCTTTGACATCTCCTCCCCCTAACCTCTATCCCCCCCCTCTTCTCCATGACATCTTCATTGCTATTCTCCCCCCCCCCCCCCCCATCTCAGGGGAGAGCTAGAGCATATGTGTGTGGCCCAGCGTGTGTTTGTGCACGGTGCGCTGCGTGCGTATGTGCGTGCGGTGACCCTGGCTGGGACCAAACAGGTGCAGGCTAAATGGATATGAATGAAGCTGTGGGTAAACAGAGCGGCAGCGCTAGCCAGGGCGCTAATATAATTAAGACACAAACATCAGGGAAGGGGCGGGGGGTGGGAGGGGGGGGGGGGGGGGGGCAGTAGGATGAGGAGCTCTCTCCATCTGTCCCCCTCTGTCCCCATTAAAAGTGAAGGGAGGAAGGAGGAGAGGGGCGCCGGGTCGTTTCGGGATCGCGCGGCTTCCGCCCCATGCCGGGGTTTTTTTTTTTTTTTTTTTACTCTCCCCGCGCGTTCGTTTGGTTTCCCGACATGCTGTGGATTTTGCACGCACCTCAGTAGAGTAACACGTGTTAGTATTGTATCAACATTTTCCTCAGGGTTTTGTGTGTTTGCGAGTGTGTACGCGGATGGACGAGCATCATTGATTCAATGTGGTGTGCGGCCCTGCGAGCGGCTTGCCAAGTCATTTCATGGCTGAGTGGGTGAAGTCGCTTTGCCCCGGCAGCTGGTTGAGAGGACCAGCAACCTAAACTGACCTTGTGGTGGTCATAACGGACGCTGAACACACACACTCAGCTTTTACCATGCCGCTCGGTAAATCCATTACGCTTTATTGCCCCGGGTGAATAAAGATGTTGCAAAAAAGGAAAGGACGCGTCTAAATTTATCCGCGCGGGAAGTTCATTGAAGATGTAAAACTAGACAACAATTTAATGAACTTATTATTCTGTGAAGACTTATTGTTGTGGTCAACGTAAGAACTTATTATATTCAAGGTGAAAAATCAAATCCGAAAGTGCGAGTTTGTATTTTCACTTAGTAGGAAAATGAGTGATTAGGATTTTGGAATAAAAACAACTTTCAAGTTAATTCCCCAAATTGGGCTGCAACTCGACTCTTTAAATAATAAACAGACCTTGTCTATGACTCCCAACACCCTGTAAGCTCGCAGCTCCTCAGATGGACTCTGCTGGCCTCCTCTGGTGGTGGAGGTGCAGCATTGTGCCCCCAAAGCCTTGACCAAAGAAAACCAAACAAAAACACATTTCAATATAGAGTCATCATTAAAACGCGATCGCATCCATGAGCATTCTAGACTTTCTGCAACACAAGTCAGGTGTGGGGAAAGAAACCCAGAACAGCCCCGTGTTCAGCGGGAGAAAAGGATCATTTATTATCACGAGATCCAGCACAGTCGTATTTACACCGGATGACGCGGCGGATGCGGGCCGGCGAGGTTCATTTGCATAGTCCATCATCGACAGCGCTCCCCCCTCCCACTCACCGCAGTCTGCGTTGACCCTTGGCCCATGTTGCTTCTCAGATGCTGACTGGATATCTGCTCTGCACGCATCAGATACTTGGCAGTCTTCTTCTTCACCGCCTCTCGCCGCGTGGGACTGGGCTCACCTGAGAAGGGTCAAGCATTTCCCTTCACGGAGCCGTTTGCAGAGTGCAGCCGGGGGGGTTTAAAGTTTCTGTACAAGCATTTTATTTACTGACAAGACAGCGTTTTATTACCGTTGCATGGCAATAAACCACAAAGTAAAAGCGAGCGGTGTTATGGGTCAAATTCAGGGCTACTTGGCGTTTGTGACTCTGGGAGAGATCATCATGTGTGAATCTGGACCTTAGCTTGGAGATTGCAGCAGTTTAAAAAAAAAAGCCAGCATGGATGAGGTTCAAAAGGATGTCCACCCAGGAATGGAGGGTCACATGTAAAGACCGTACTGTGTTTAATTATGGGAAATAAACAATACACCATGTTACTAGTCAGAATATGTCTGCTGCATCAGTTTGAACCACTCTTTTTAAACCCTCCTCCAAATCGCTCACTTTGTTATTGTTGTAATTCTCTCCCACAAATGATTCTTCAAGACTCTGGTCTGTGATAAAATCATTTGGGAGTTACCCGGTTACTCCCCTCCAGACTAACCTTGCACTCCTTTTAGCAGTAGGTCCACTCCGCTGCGGTAGCAGGAGAAAGCTGCCTGAAAGTCCCGCTCTTTTTCCTTCTGAACGGCCAAACGGATGAGCTCGCTGGCTCCGTCCAGGTAGTCGGACTTCCCGTCCTTCGGGTGGCTGCCGCCGGCTCTCTTCAGACGGCCGGAGAAGAGCGGCGTTCTACCTGGCCGGCTGACCTCGGGGTTAGCTGCTGAGGAGGCGGAGGCGGGGGCGGGGGCAGGAGACGGGGTGCGGCGACGGTGGAGGGAGGGCAAGCGAGGGCTGCAGCTGCTGCTAGTGTGGGCGGCTCCCCCCTGTGGCTGGTTTGGGGACGTGCGGCCTGAGACCATGCCATCATCCAGCCCAGCCAAGGAGTCTGTGTCCACAGCCAGGGGGGTCAGGGCGCTGTCACTGAACGGGCCTGGGGAGGAAAGCAATGCTCGGGGGTCAAAACACACACACAGACAGACACACACACACTGATTAGTGAGTCTATTCACAAGCTCTCAAGGGTGTGTGTTATTGTGAGAGATAAGCAAACAAACTTTACCACCATACTCAGATGTGATGGTCAGATCATCGTCACCACTAAGGTCTCTTTGAACTGTGGAAAAAAAAAAAAAAAAAGAAAAACGGAGTAAGTGTGAATTCATTGTATATCATAGATTGATTGATTGATTGAATGAGTTTAAGGGTTATTGTGCTTCACCCTACCGTCAGAGCTGCAGTCGGATAAAGTGTCTGCCAAGAAGTCTGAAAAGGGCTCAGCTGGCCCAATGAGCTCGGAGCCGTCGTGGACCTCGCCTCCCTTTGGACACAAATAGAAACATTGCAGCTAAATGTAGCCCGGCGGTGCATTTGTGTTTTCTGAACACGTTTGTTTCCGGTACCTTGAAGAAATCTTGAATGTGCTGACTGCTATAGAGAACGGGGATGTTAGCGGAGAACTGCAGCAGATCCTCAGAGCACTGTCTTCTTTCCTCAACTACCGAGTCATCAAAACGCCCTGCGCACGCACACAAGGAGGAAAAAAGACACGCACGCACGCAGCGTTGGAAGGAGATCGTCCAGTTCAGAAGTTGCTGTCGTGGTGAGAGTTTGATGAAGCGTGCCGGCACACTGGTGAACTTACAGACAAAGCGCAGATCTGAGCCGGTTAGTTGACCCAGAACAAATGAAAAGGAAGCATTTTATACAACGAGCCAAAGCAGTGATTTCGTATGACTGTATGTAGATAATAGAGAACAAAAGGTAAAGGGGAAGACCCCAATCAGATGTAATGTAATCACAAGTGGTAACAAAAGGGACCGGCGGGAAGGAACCACAGTTTGATGAAGTCATGGGGTTAACAAAAGGCAGGGCGCCTGAGGGAGCACCCGGTGGTCATTAGCTTAGCATGTGTGATCAGCATCAGAGATACTGCCTTTGAGCAAGTGATGACATCTGGCAGCAGATGAGTCCTCACGACTCCTCCCGTGATCCAAACACCCCGATTGTACAGCGGTCAAAGAACAAATACAAACAACCATGGAATTAAAAAGGACTAAAGAACGGAGAAGTTGGCTCTTCAAAGACAAGCATTTGGTCTCTCTTTGTGTTTATCCGGTGAACCGAGGAGAATCAAGAGCGGAGGTTTCTTACCAAAGACTTTGGCCTTGGCAAACGGAGGAAACAGCTCCGACTGGCTGCACACGTTCTTATGCAGCTGCCAGAGGTTCTGATGAAGCTTCCGGAAATCACTGTATCTCTTCCAGACCGTTATCTACGGAAAGCCAAGAGGAGAGATGGATGAAGACGGGCACGAATCATTTTTCGGTTTCACACGATGTGAAGCCCGACAGAAAGTAATTCAATTAGCTTTGATGCTTGCAAAAGTACAACAAATGCAATTGTCTGTAAAAGTAATCTCATTAGCCCTGTATCTAAAATATCAGAATAATGTACTTTAAAATGAAAATCAGCTAATGTTCCTCCTGCTATGTTTAGCAACATTTGCTAAATCTTTCAACACAATTCAACAAGCATTCGCGCACAAACATGGATAAAGTGGTTGCTTACTCTGCAGCATAAAGAAAGACATGACGGCCTAACGTTGCGATGCGAGTCTGTTTTGCTAAAATCCTGTCCGGCCCGCTAGTGTGAAGAAAACGGGGGCCGAGCAGAGCACCGCTCCCAGAGAGGAGTACTGCCCAACACTGGAGGAATGCGTTTCCACGCCAAACTCTTTCACTCTGTCTCTTCGTGACACACGGGACTTTATTGACATCATGCCTGCTGCATTAGCACTGCTCCCAGGCCGGACTGCATTCCTCATTGTGTGACAAATGATAGAGAGCATGGATGGGGCTGTTTTTTTGTTTTTTTTTAACAGCATCTTTAGATACGTCAAGAAAAGAGGAAATTGTTTGATGTTCTGTTAAATAAAACCTTTTTCCAAAGTGGTAACATGGATGTGGATTAGGAAGGTAAAGCCACAAACAACTCACACTTAAGATTGTAAAGGTCTCAAACGACATTACTGAAGAAAACAGGCCTCTAACCCTACATACTCACTAAGTATATACCGATAAAAGGTTGCACGCCTTACCTCTTGCACATCCTCTGGGTTCTTCCTGGAGATGATCTGTTTGGGGGGGAAGGGGAAGAGAACTCAAGGCTTTAGAACCTCTATGCGGGCGGCTCCTATCGAGTACAAGTATAAGACGCAACTCTGAGCGAGACAATGAGTGCTTTATAGACACAGAATGAGTGAAGACACGCGACATCACCAGCAATCAGCACCGACGTGATGGCGTGCAGGAGGAGACAGAGACGCACAGTGCGTCTGTGACAGCACACAAACTTAACTGGAGGTTTGGCAGAATAATACAATATGTCTGTTTATGTCATTATGGGACTTAATATTCCAGCACTTCATCTGGTAGTTGCTGTACATTATCAATGGAAACAGGGACCCATGCTTACAAATCACAGCCTTACTGTCCAAAACTGAAAGTAAATTGAAAGCTGAAAGCATTTTTTCTCTATCAAGGGTTTCTCCTACGTAGAAACAGTAGTATAATATATTGTATAATAAACAACATACCGTCAGGTATTAAAATGAGTTGCCATTATGAAACTGCTGGTTGTTTTTGGAGTCTAAACATATTTTATTCTGCTGGAAGATTCTTAACATCATCTCCTTTCTGTTCGTCTGTCCTAATATCACTAGCGTTAGGACTATCAGAGCTAGCTTGTTAGCTACCTAGCGGTTAAACTCAGGGCAACGCTGTGTTGGTATAGCATTCAATCTGTCCTGCTAATGTTGCTAATGTAAGTCGGCAGCTGGGTAACCCACTGGGGGGGGGGGGGGGTGGTTGAATACAGACACATAAAAAAACGTGTATGTTACTGTAAGCAAACGATGGCATGTAAACGATATCAGTTGCAGTAATCAGCCAACCGGAAGACTTTTACGTTAAGTAACGTTACTTGTGTTAGCATTCCATTACCTTGGTTAGCACCGATCCAGCTAAACAGGGAGCTAACGTTAGCTAACAACACCTAGCATTAGCCTTGAGGGTCCATCCTCACTGTAACTACTAACTACTTACCCTCGCGGTGACTTTGTACACGGTATACCCTTTCAGGTGCCTTTTAGGATCTGTGACAGTATAAAACCGAGCCAGTTCTCCTCTGTCCCGCTGCGATATCATTCTGATAGTGACAACATTGCCAAAGCTACCACTCGGCTAGCCTTACACTTGCATTCCTTGACGACATGACATAAAGTTGGAGCGCCTCCCTGTGGATGGTCAGTGTAACTACATGCCTGCCTGAATTACATTCTTGCATCTACTTTTACAAACTGTTTTGAATATCGTAAAACTGCTTTCATGTTATTTGTGCCATATATATATCTAGTTTATTGAGTGAGAAATTGGCAAATGATTAGCTCTTTTATACATTTTTAGACATATACATTACAGAAATTAGGCTTAGAGTGCATGAACTGACTAAAATACATGTACACAATTAAGAGATGATTAATAATCAATACTAGAGAGAATCAAGTTAAAGAAAATGATTAACATACTGTCTTATAAAGTTGAATACAATATAGGTTTTATTAACCGTGCCTTCCAAGGTAGCTAGAGATCGCAATGGATGGCATCTGTTGCTCATACAAACATGTTATATTCCTGCAATCCAGAGTAGCAAAAGTATGATTGCTGTTGAATTCATAATCCAGGAAGTCTCAAGTCTGCTCGCTGAATTGGTGTTGGGACAGGTGACCTTTGGTGTTTGCATCAAGTCTCTGACCGTGCCTTTTCGGTCAACTGAGAAGTTGTACTGTGAAATAAAGAAGATGACAAAGAAATATCTAGTTTTCTATGCTTGCTGAATAAAATCCTCTATAAAATGTATTCATAAGAGAAATAGCTGCAATATCACCATTCAGGCTATTTACTTACCTCGTCATCAGAGGCATACTGAATTTGTGGAAGATACTTTAGAAAACTCTCCTGTTCAGCAATTGTATTCTGGTCCTTAGACATGCTGTCAGAATGATTTTAAGAATGTATCAAAACACAGCTGCTTTAGAATAACACACACACACACACACACACATATATATATATACATACATATATATATATATATATATATATATATATATATATATATATATATATATATATATATATACATATATACATACATATATATATATGTATGTAAGTTGTAGTATGATTGTCAGCCAACACCGGTCCCTCCTCATCAAAAATGTATTTTGAGGACTGGATTCGGCCTGACGCTAAGCTTGTGTGGGTCCATAGATACCTCGTGTTTGGGTGGCTGACACAGGTGGTGACATTGATTGCAGGGTAGTAGAACAGGAAGGCCAGGCACATCTCATCAGTAGTGGACAACCCCATCTTTAAGAGGAAAATGTAATACACAGCAGGTATTCAAGACATTACTCTTTAAACGTGTGCATAAAAACCACACATCTAACCGTGAATAACAATAAATAGTCAAATCCTACAGATATTTTACACATGAAAAAAGGGATGTTGAGCAGCTCCAAGTGGTTTATCTTCCTCATTGCAATCTGTTTGAGGTGAAAAGTATTCACCCACCCTGGTGACTTTGGTGCGATCTGTAGTACTGTAGGTGCATTCCACCACCATCTCATCACCCTGAAATGCGAGACGTGAAATGTCCTTGGGAATTACATTGTGGGTGAGACACAAGACTTAAAACCAGACTGAAAAAAAGCGCCCCGTAAAACATGTGCATAATATTTTGGCCCGGAGGCAGTGGGAACTTACCTGTTTGATGGTCTTGATGTTTCTCAAACTGACGGTCTCCTGTAGCTCAAAGTCGTAGTTTTCATTCAAGGCCAAGAAGTCTATCTGCTTTCCGTTTCTACGGTGAAGATGTGCGGAATAACCGTTTACGAGACGCTAAATACGACACCACAATGCATGTGACTCTAATCTAAACATCACTAATCTAATGATTTCCTCTTCTCCTTTCCTCTTGGGCCGTCCATCAACATCCAATCACAACGTGCACTCCTTTAACAACACCACTTTGTTGCCGGGTTAAATTTGATATATTAACTTAAATTTTGATATTGATATTCCCATTAAATCAGATCCCTTACATCTTTTTTTTTTCCTACCTGTAATGGCCCACTCTGATTTTCCTCCCGGCCAAGTGAGTGTGCAGCAGCACAGCAAACACTTGCAGGTCAGGCACAGGGTTCATGAACTAAGGGTGTAGAAAGTAAACGCTATCAGGAACAAAGTATATACATATATAGTACAGAAATTCCAGTTAACTTGTTAGAGTTTCGAAAACCACACAGAAACACAACAGACCTGAGAAAAGAGACTTGTGTTGCACACGCCGTAGGCGTGGAATTGAGGGGCTTTTGGGGGAATGTTGTAGTTCAGAGCGCCGTGAGGCAGCATGCCGGTGGTGAGGATGCCCGCGTCATACTTCCTGCGTTGGAGTGTGTAGTGAAGCCTCAGTCCTGAGCTGTCTGTCCGACCTAAACAGAAAGACAGAGGTTACAAATGTCGAATGTGGTTCATGTGAAAGAAAGTAGTAATAATATTGTGTTGGGATAATACATTACACATTACCTCTACATTACATGACTGGATACTGCGTGTACAGACCACAGCCAAGGCAAAGGTCGATAGATAGATAGATAGATAGATAGATAGATAGATTCAGTATTTACCTGCAATATTGTTTGGATTGTTGTAGTGGATTTCCAGCCTGTACAATGTGTTGCTGTCTGCGCCTCCGATTGGAATACCCACATCTTCTGGAAGCTGAAATACCTGAGGTTTCGGGAATGAATTGTAGATCAGCTCCTGTCAGCCGTTCAAGCTTCATACACACGGTGGAAAAACAGAGACCCTTGATTCTCCCTCACCCCTCCTCCCACTGCCCACGCGGCCACCACCCCGAAGCAGGCGTCGCCCTCGTCGCCCATGTAGCACGGCTTGTCGTAGGGCTCCATCACGAACTTGGGGCAGCGGTACAGCAGCATGTGGTGCACAAGGTCATGGTTCTGGATCACTGGCTCGATCTGAGGTAAAGTAAGAAGAGATTTGGTACAGAAGGTTTCCAAAAAACGCGGAATAAAATGGAAAATTGAAAGGACTGTTTTCTTCCACAGATGGGAATTATTTTCATCGCCACTACCACAGCTACATTCACTCAAATGATGACAGTTATAGGGTGTAAATTGCTCATTTTGATTGAAGATTTCTTTGATTTCGAAAAAATGAATGACGATTACCTGATGTATGTGGTATGGTGCATTCGGATCTAAGTTTTGAAACTTCATGATCTTGCAGTGGTAGTAGGTACGATTTTGAGGGACAGTGATCTGCAAAAGATGAAGGTGAAGTAAAATGCAACACATTTCATCCTTTTCACTTTGCTTGGTGCACTGCAGGTATCAGCATTGCTTAAATGCTTCAGTTGAATTCCATCCATTCCTCCAAACGTTAGATAAGTTTGCTACGAGATCAAAACCAATATTGTCGCGTAAACACGGCTTGTTTTCGTTTCCATTATTCCTACATTATCCACAGTGGCGCTGAGATAGTTGCTGCTGGTTATGGTTGCCCTGGTCACATGGTTCAGCAGGTTGACTTTCTTGGAGCCTCTCAGAGTCCCGTGGTAACTGAGGTCATCTGTTGTTCCGTAAGCGTAGAGCAGCGTGACGGGCTGATCCTGTGAACGAGGTGGCGATTTTAGTCCAAGAATATGATTACGTGTAAAACTGGCAACACGACAGACCTTTTTCTTGAGGGATGTGGCACGTTAAAAAACGAAAAATCAAATCATGAGTACAGACAAGGTGTTACAGCGAATGTTGGACATCACCTCACCGTGTTTAGGAACGCACAGGTGAACCTAACAATAGAAATCCTCTAACTATGTATAAAGCAGGAAACTTGAGCTTCACGTGGAAGATTTCGATCAGCTCAGAGTCTAGAATTACAACTAATGAGTCAACACAGTGGAGGTATAAGTCCGACCCGTGTGATTTAGGTTAAGGCTTTATGTTGTAAGTCGGGTTCAATGAGCTGATGGGGGGAGTTGGCCCATATGCAGGGCATTGTTTCCATGGAAACAGCAACCTTATAGAGGGATTAACTCAGACAACCCTCCAACACAGTGTTCATTCATCAATTGTTTTTGGATAAAGTTTCAAGCGGTCTGACATCGAGACAACGGGATTAACTATGTAAGGCGAGGGCGTATTCGGTCTCCGCACGGTACCTGCGATCCGTGCAAACAATACAGCTTTATCACGGCTCGGGTCCCATGTCCTGTTTTGTTTTGAAGTCTCTTGTGTCCCCTGGGGTAACTTCACTTCCTGCCTCGTCCTGTCTTCCCCTGTGATTCTCCGCCGCGTCGATGGTTGTTCCCACCTGTGTCCCATCACCTGCAACCCCCCTGTGTATTTAAGCCGCGTCAGTCTCTTGTCCCTTGTCGCGTCATTGTCGTTTGCCACTGTAGGTTGTCATTGTTGGGTTGTTGGTTGTTCCTGTCCCTGTTGGTTGTTGCGTCCGCGTCCCGCCTCCCCCCGCGCGCGCCGTGACCTCTTCTGACAAGCTTAACACCAATTTCCACACACGCACAACCGTAACTTTAAGAAATTGTGAGTCAAAATATCGGAGGGTCTCACAGTGAGATAGAAATCTTCGTCATTACACAACTGAATGGGCCTCTGGAAGGTCATGATGGTTTGACCCGCCGTCTCCTCCAGAGAGAGGAGAGTGTAGCTCTGCTTGTTGTCCAACAAAGGCCTCCTGTTCCCCGTGGCGTGGTAATCCTTATGGGGGAAAAAAAAAGACCAGGAAAGATACGTTTTGCCTTTGATATCTATGATGAAAACAAGACACAAACGTCTCCCCTTGCATTTGTTGTCATGGGGGGTTGCTGACTTACCTGAAAGTAGGTTTCACTGGGTCCAACTCCGCCCATGACGATGTCTGACCCCGTCATTTCTTCATTCGAGTTGAAGCCCAAGCCCACCCAGCCGGTCGTGTTGACCACCAGCTTGAGTGTTATGTCTCCTTGCGGGTTGTCAAAGCCCCACTTCAGGCACACCATCTCTTTTGAGTCCAGGTAGTCCATGAAGGGCAAGTCGGGGTCCGACGCCCCCGAGCCTTTCGTCCAGGCCGAGCACAGGCAGAGCAGAGGGAGCAGAGAGAACATGGTGCGTCTGCGAAGCGGCAGGTCTCAGGACTGAGCTCGGTGTCTGCGGAGCTGCCCAACGCACCTCCCACCCCCCTCCCCCCAGGACACACCTGCGTCCCTCGATGAAGCCGTGCGATAACAGCAAGAAGTGCTTAGTCATTTTTCGCAAAAAAACCCCAGCTTTGTACCGAGACTGGCTGCTGGCTGAATTGCGTTTTTTTGCATTTTTTGTGATGTGTTTCACGGTGCTTCTAATGAGGGATTTCTCCGGAGCTGTGCTGTCTCTGGGGAAATCTGCGTTTTCACCGCCTCGGATGTGAAGATGTGAAAAAGCTTCAGACTCTCCAGGCTTTTCAATTAGACACATAAACCTTCTTTCTGTTTTTCTTAACGAGCCGCCGACTTCACCTGCTTACTGTAACCCCCCCCCCCCCCCCCTTCAGCTCCCCTCACACCAACTCGCTCCACCGGTTCCTGCGTATTGACGGACAAATGAGACCCCTCGGGAGTTTGATATATGAGGAGGCGACGGGGACGGAGCAGGAATGAAAGTCAAACGTTTTATCTTTGAGTTAACGGGCAGAAAATGAATGATCTGATGATCTTCCTTTTTCTCTCTGTTGCCGTCTCTTATATCAAACACTTGAGTCCAGCAAAAACAGTTTCATCGTGTGTGAATAGTGAGCGCATTCCTTTTAAATCATTGGCCCTGACAGGCACTGTTGAACTTTGTGCATGTTCTGGTATACTACACCTTTAGTTTCATTATTTACAGCACACACTTCCATTACCTCTGGTTCTTCAGCTTTAACAGAAATGTCACCTGCTTTCAACGCAATATTTGAATTGCTTTCATATTTCCAACTGCTTTGACTTTTAAATACATACATTGAAATGCAACCTGAAATTCCCAACGCGAACAAGGCTGAAAGGTGAAATGGTAAAATGCAATGCAATGCAAGAAAAGAGGTGAAGATGCAAGGCCAGTTTATTATAGAATATAGTCTACAAAAAACAAGTTGCGATGCGACGAATCACTACAGTGGTCGTGTGTGTATGAGACTATTTGATAATCATAAACAGTGGCCGATCATGGACGCGTGTTAATGAGTCAGTTAGTTCACTAGTAGTGCACGTTGAGCCCAGCAGAGGCCGACTTCTTCATAACAGATGACCTCCGAGTCCCTTTGGGCCGCGCAGTCTGCAGCAGCTGTGAGGCGACAACAACCCCGCCGGGGAACACACCGCAGCAACAACACACCGGAACAAAAAAATATTATTGTTAAAACAACAAGTTCAAGTTTAGCATACATATTATAAAGACGTTTTCCCGCGTTTAGCACATTTTTAACCGATTCGATTATAATTATCAAACGTATATTATTATTTTTTGTTGTTGTTTTTTTTCTTCTTGTGTCTCACATTTAGTGAGTTAAATTTCCCTTTTCCACATGTGTGAGCCGTTGGCGCACTTTATTTTGGTATTAGCGAGTGGTGCCGTGCCGTGCCGTGCCGGGCCGGGGAGCCGAGGGACCACCTTTCCGGTCTCTCTCTCTCTCTTTCTCCCCTCCCTCCCTACGCTCTTCTTGTCAGCGGTTCAAACTTGAAGTGGAAACCGATTGATCGGGGGCCCTTTTTTGGGGGGTTTGTTTTTGTTGGCGTCTTGTTTTGGTAGGAAGGCGTTGAAGCTGGCCAGCTTCCGGTCCGCTCTTCGCCGCGGTGGAGTTACACTTCTTTTCGTCTCCGCTTTTTTTTTTTTTTGTTACTTGTAAAGCCGCGGGAGGAAATGTCGAGTTGAGGATTGGGAACCCGTCGCGAACCGCAGGCCCGTGTGTTTGTAATGATTGATCAAGGCTTCGATAATGGCGCTGAAGGTAAGTCCCGCGGTTCTTTAGGGTCACTCCGGGCGTATTCCTCCCTATCTGATCCTTGACAGCTGGATTGTTTTGGACTATTAACGCGGCCACAGTTGTAGTTTCCTCGTATTCGTTTCTCAGGGAACAGTTCACTCGATACGCCACATTTCACAACTAGGAAACAGTTTAATGACCTGTTGGAGAAGCGTCGATGGGGCGCTTACGACACATTTGTATACCGTGAGTGAGTTTTCCTGACCAACGCGGAAAATGTGGCTCATTAAAGAAAGTGTCTTGTGACATTTTACTACCTTTCCAGTGCGGGTCATTTCTGCCCCCGCGGAATGCTGGGAAATGTAGTCTTTAGCATTCACGGCGGGGAACGTTCTCTAAAGTAATGCATATGATCGATTTTACATTTTTACCATATAACGAAATGATTAAAGTTATGTTTTGAATTATGATACATTTATTAGAGTTAACTATAAACTGGTTAATGGACGTCTGTGTACATTTTACTAATCTGAACAAGTAGGTTTTAAGATAATTTCTATTACAATCCTGATTGCGGTACTAGATTACCCTCCTTGAAAGTTAAACCGCTCATCCAAACAATATAAATTAAAGAAATAATGTAAGTCACCAGAATTTATGGGTATGCAGATGATATGGAGCTGCTTGTAAAACTTGTTTTTCTAGTGACAAACTGTCAAAGGTCAAACATGTTTTTTAAATAACAACCCATATCATGTGATCAGGCTTAGAGGGTCATCTTTTACCCGAGGAGACTAAACAAAAACAAAGTGCTTTGAATACAAATGATAACTCAGTCTGTGACTCCTTCTCTTCGGTATTTCCCGTTCTAAAACATTACCCAGCTTCCTCGAGTCCTTGGAGGTGGCTGGCTGACTGCAAAATAGCTCTCTGATCAAATAGCCTCCGGTCACACCTCGCTGGTTAATGAACACGTTAGCTGGATGCTCTGTGAAAAGGTGATGCCGGTTTGAATGGCACATGACATGTTGACTTTGTAACTGACAAGCCGAGTGAATTTGCATGAAAACAAAAACCAGGTCCGAAGTAGTTTTTAGAATATGGTTTCACACTATTGCTTACTTGTGGTGCCGATCGGCTGGTGTGTGTGAGACACGTGTCTCTGGGGAGAAGGGCAGACTTGTAAATGTGGCTCAGTTGGAGAAGAACTGTCCCCTGATGGTTCTGGCCATGTTGAAACTAGTGCATAATTAAAAGTCACATGCGCCCGAAGAACAAGTCGGGCCTGTTTCACCACATCTTTAATTTAAGTCCACAAAGAGCCGTGATCCTGAGCGCATTATTGGGTGCGTTTGGTATAAGCGTGCAGATGCAGGTGGGTGTTTATGTGAAAATGTTCCTCGAGCGCAAAGTGAATCCTGTGTTCCTCTCTTGACTGTTCAGGCACAAGCTTTATATGACTTCCTCGCCGAGGCTGGAAACAACGAGTTGTCAGTGAAAGAAGGCGAGACCCTTACTATCACCAATCAGGTAAATCTTTACCGTATAAATGTATTGTGTGTGTGTATATATATCCCCGCACAGGGGTGCAGGAACCCTTCTTTTTCAATTTTATTCAGTTTTATGACGTGTTTTTTTTCCTCTTTTTTTTCTTCAAATCAATGTCATTTTGCTTTTGTCTCGTTCGATCATTGTGAAACTGGACCCAATTGTTTGTCACACTGATGGAGGGAAAAATCAAGAACTTTTTTTGAAGTGCTGATATCGTCTGCCATAGCACTTGTGGATCTTGCAGCCAGAATGCAATTTTTCTTCCTCTAAGATTCCTATCTCAAAGCCCCTGACCTATACAAGCCCGACTCGCGTGAACACAAACAAGGAGAGTCCCAAACGCATAAAGCGGGAGGGAAAAAAAAGAGTAAACATGAGGTCATTACAGCCAGTCGACAACAGTTCAAAGGTCACTTGCTGTGTGCTGAGCTGCATGGTTTCCCAATCAAAATCGGTTTCATACCGATCAGGAACTACTGTGTACTCTTCTGTAAATAAACTGGACTGTGGAGGATTTTTTTCCGGGCATGTTTTCAGTGTATTTACAGATTCTTGAGAAATCTGGTCATTGTCACCTTCGTGACATTCCACAGCTGCATGTTTTAATGCGTACTGCTGCAGCAGCGATCAAGGTAACACCGGAACTGGTAGCAATGTGTCCTTGCATAGAAAATGCGCCGAATGAAATGCTGAGAGGCTGAAATCCAATTCCTGACAAGCTCCCTGTAATGTGGTGGAGTCGGTGTGCAGCAATGCATTTCATCACATCCTCTGACTTCCTCCTCCCCCGCCCCTCTTCAGCAGGCTTGTTTATGGTGGTAGGCTGTTTACGCGGCCCATGCTAACGTTTCACGCTTTGGTCTAAAAACTCCATTCCAGAGTATCGGAGGCGGCTGGATTGAAGCGCAGAACTCCAGAGGGGAGGTTGGACTGGTGCCAGAGGACTACATCGAGGTAAGACGCAGCCTCCTGGTCTCTGAGACAGTCAGACTACGAACCCCCCCCCCACCCCCGAAAAGCCAGCCGCCATTGAGCTTTGAGGTCACGATGCACCAAATCAAAGTTCAACCTTTTCATCCTGTCGAGAGAGAGATATCTGTCAGATACCTTTTCCCTAAAGTCCCAGATAGCCTTCCGCTTTGACTGCTTACTGAAATCACAACAGGATGTGCCTTCTTCAGGGTTTTGCTGATTAGGGTGTTTGTGTGTGTGTGTGCGTGTGACCTCATCATGACTCACTCCGAAGACACGGGCAGAGTTTGATTGGACGTAAGGTTTCTGAAGTCTATTAACGGCTCAGGCGGACTCCAAATCTTCTAACAAAGTAGCGTCTGTACGAGCGATTGATATGTATGTATCTGTATGTCTGACCTAACGTTACCTCCACTGTGCCCCTACACTGTTTAGAAGAAGAAATAAAACAGTTGACTTACGTAACATCTAATGGAAAAACATCAGGATACATTTCTCAATAAACAGCTTTCTGTTTCCGTGCACTCTGCCGGCAACAATAACATCTGCAAAAATAAAAAGATGAACTACCAAAATAGCCGGAAGAATGAACTGCAGCGGTAAAGGGCATTTAATTATGACCAGCCGGTGTTGTCACACTTCGGATACACTGAGAAATGAACTCATGTTTCCACAGAAGAATGTATCTTTGAAAGTCATCTAATCATTGTGGAATCTCTCGTAATGGGACTGTTTTTTTTTAATTTATTTTTTTAAATCTCTTCATCTGTAGTTTGGAAAGCAGTTTCCATCGTTCCCGGCAGCTGCGGCCCCTCCTCCAAGCTCGGCACATGTTGCCGCTCAAGACTTGTCCATCTTTGATTCCTTTGCTCCTGCAGCATCGGCACCTGCACAGTACCAGGTGAGGCTCCCACCTGAGGGCGGTTTGGGGTGTGTTTAAAAAAAAAAAAAATGGCCACAGTTTTGTAGATGAACGTACAACCTAAACCTCTATTTCCAGCAGTGAAAGCATGTGCGATGGGACGATGTAGAATCAGAAAGCAGAAGTGAGTGATAACATTGTTATTGGAGCCTGTGTGATCCTCACAGATGCAGAAGTGAGAGCAGCTGCCGAGGAAGATAGAAGCTGCGCTCGCGTCTTTATAGCCTTCGACTCCGGTCAGATAGAACCGAGAGGAAACACACTCGCGGAAAACCCTTTTTGTATTTGGCCGGCAGGAAGTTCCACAAGTGTGAGCACAACTGCTGGATCGGTAGAATTTTTGGACACGGTTAGCGGTGGAGTCCAAGCAGGAAATGTGTCAGCCATTATCCCCTCATGCTCCCTCTCGCCTTCTCCTTTCACTCCCAACCCTCACACGCGGAAACGCCGTCCGTATCCAGCGTCCGCTGTAACCCATCCCGTGCTGAGTGTAAGGCCCCCCCACTGGCGGCGCTTTGTGATGATGTCACCTTCCTTTCCCTTCAAGGTGGATGCCGGAGGCTTAAGTCCCCACCCAGGCACCCCCGACACCCCAGTTTCCCCCTACCTTTCATCCCCCGATGAGGTAACCGCCACGTAGGGGGTGGTGGAGGTGGCCGAGTCCCTCTCGCTCCCTCCCTCTCCCGCTCTCTCCCCCCCTCCCTCTTCGATTGGTCCGCTTTGCCAAATCTCACCCCCCACCCCTCCCTCCCTAATCCTAGTGCCTGCAAAGAGCATGATCTCACCATCTCTTTGCACCTTGCACTCCGGTGCACACATGCACACTCCCACGTCACCGATCGACTCGCACGTCTTTGCACTCAACTGTACCAATCAGCACCACCAACGGAGCTATGAAAGCCTAAAGATCGCCGGTCTCGCATATAATTCACCCATCATTACTCCGACTTTCACAATCTCGTCAACAATCTCGCCATATTGACAATTGTATATAATGTTATCGAATTTGTTGGCGATGCAAGTTGGGTTTTTATTAGTACATGAGGATGGTATCGTTTGCTTATATTCATATTGGAGGCAAATGTTTGAAATACACAGCTTTTTGTGTTTTTTTTAAATATTGATGGTCACTGCATGTGTTCAGCAGCATTCGCAAACTACCATCCTCCCACATTTCCTGCGGTTTCGGCATCCTGGGTTTGAAAAAGCACGTGGCTCATCAATGACACTGGACTCTCTCCCCCCCCACCCAACCTCCCCCGCCCCCTGCAGGCCAGTAACGGTAATGACCCCTGGTCCGCGTGGAGCTCGGACCCCTCGGGGGGCTCCAACAACAACTGGGCGTCCAATCCGGAGGGAACGCAGACTGGGAGGAGCCCGGCCGAACCCTGGAGCGCCGCGTCCCAGGGCCACCCGCAGGCCTACCAGGGTCCAGGTGAGAACGGCTGACTGCTTAAGACCTTCTTTTGAGTGTTTTTAAATAATGAATTGAATTCTTGAATTCGTCCCTGTGATAACTTAAAGCAGGAAAGAAAGACTTTGCTTGTTAATAGTCTCTCTAGAGGGATTATAAGTACATTTTGATCCAAGACTTCTGCAGGAACAGACAAAACAATCTAGTAAAAGTGAAATAAAGGTTCCACAAAACAGAGTCGTACTCTACATCGCGGCTGCGTCCAGGCTGGGGAGGTCACACACTGTTTTTTTAGCTCTTTCTGTCATTCTCTTTTCTCTATCTTTTTAAACAGTTTAGGCTTAGTGTTTGCAAACATTTTGCTTTTTAAGCTGATCCTTGGGACAAGATAGAATGTACATCTGCAGTGGAGGATGTTAGCGAAGCTCTCTCGTTTCAGCAAACAAGCAAAGAGCCTAATAATAATAATAATAATAATAATAATAATAATAATAATAATAATAATAAGCGAGCTCTTGGAACGTTGTACCGCAACACAATTGGTACCAGATGGGGTTTGCGACATATATTTATTCTTGGCACAGAGTTCCTGACCTGATACAAAGGGAAATGCCTCGAGGATAGACGTGATGTGCAAGTGCCTTAACATAGTTTTCTTTCTCGAGACAATCGAGTCATCAGTCCGTTTCAGCAGACTGTAGAAAAACCTCACTCGTGACTCAGAAAGGACAAATTACTTTTTAATTCTACCAGTTGTTGTTGTTGTTGTAAAAATAGACCCAGGGAAGTGAACAGCACGGAGAAGAATTAACAGACTTTTCCTTTCTTTCCCTCTTGTTTTAAAGACATCTACCCGTATCCTTCCCTTATCGATTACACAGGTATCTCATGCACTTGCCTGGTGAAAGCGGTTTCCTAAGTTGTGTGTGTGCGTGCACTGCAAATCAGTACCGCCAAATAGTTTTATGAAATGACGTAATGTCTGGAAAGCATGTGTGTGCAGCCTTTGAATCTTAATATTAAAACACTACTGGATGTAACAATATTAACTGTGATGCGGTTGGCTTAAGACCTGATGAGGTTTAGAGTTTTAAAGCTGAAGCTCTGCTAAACGAGGCTGGTCGTTTATTAGCGGAGCTGTTTCTCTTGAGAAGTTTAATAACATTGTGTATTGTTCAAATGTATCCTTCAGTTCCAAAGCAAGCTTTATCCTTTTTTTCTCAGAAATCATATATTATATCATACATATTTGGACAAAACAAGCAATGATTGCTTTTTGGCTTTTTTGGGCAGATGTAATCATTTTTAAATTCAAATTATTTCTCCTTTTTTTTTTTTGAAAGACACAAATGGAGAATCGGTTCTCATTTAGCACCATGTTCTGATTGTTGACTGTATATTTCTCTTAGCTATACTTAAAGATGCAAGAAATTAATTATTTAAATGTGTTTTTGAACACTTTTTCCACCCTTTATTCGAAACTTTTTTCCAAACGTTTCGCATAAAGGGTGGAAATGTTGTGCAGATGCTAACAAGCTGGATGTCGACGCATGTCATTGCAGAAATGTCATTTCCCTGATGACTATCAGGCGCCTGCTGCATGCTCTCAAACTGGTGCAACGCCACCCGTTAACCTTTTTTGGAGAAATCTTTAGTTGCTATTAACAGATACCACCATTAAATCTACCTGAAGCCTTTTACTTTTTAGACTCCTGATGCAACATGTAGTTGTCTGCCAATCCACCACAACGGCGATCAACAATGGAAACGATTGAGAACCGGTTTGATTATAGCAAGCGATCCTTTTAATGTGCCTCCACGCTGTTTATTGACACAATAGAGCAAAAGCTGTTTGTGTCATTAAACGTCGTTTCAGCGTCTCGCGGCGGGTGGCTGAACGCAGAAAGTGTTGTGTGTCTCCGTGCCTGAAACGCAGCCGCGTGTGCGCGCTTCTGCCCCTCAGGAGCCGAGGATGACGAGTGGGACGACGATTGGGACGACAAGTCCACCGGAGGCTACCCCGAGTCAGAATCCGGAGAGGGCGGCGCCATGCAGAGGGGAGGGGCTCACGGGCCTTCGATGAAAATCTCCCTCAACAAGTAAGACTGAATGGAGTTTATTAGGCAAACAAAGGAGCGGCACAGTGTGGCTGGTTCTGATGGAGCGATAAGGTACGAGAGGCTGTACTCTATTTAACAGCGTCGGGGCTAAGCACACCGCCGAACTACCAGTTACCAGTGAAATTATAATTTTCAGCACAAAATAGTTGTAGCCACTAAGCGTTGTGTGTCTCATTTCAGTAGGACAGAGAAAAAAAATTATCCCTGTACGTGCATGTAAACTGTACATTATCGCTGAGTAATGCACAAACCAATGAGAACGCTGGATTTCATCTACCTGTATTCTAATACCTGATATAAACTCCTCTTCGAGCAGGTTTCCTGGGTTCTCCAAGTCCGGTCCGGAGCTCTACCTCTTATGCAAGCAGGTCGCTAAAGGCAAAGAGAAGCTGACCATCTACGTAGGTCATATCCAAGCATCAATACACACATATACATACATATATTGTATGCCATAAAATGCTGATAAGCAGTTTCTTTCAAATTGTTGTTGGACGCTTAGATGGGAGAAGTTGGTCCGGTGTGGTCTTACCCGGAAACACAGCTCGACTGCGTGGTGGCTGATCCCAAGAAAGGCTCCAAGCTCTACGGCCTCAAGAGCTACATCGAGTACCAAATCACACCCAACGTGAGCGTCCCGCACCATTCGACACTTTCCATGTTCTGTTCAGTAGAACGAGTGCAGTGTCTCCCACACGTAGACTCAATCTTTCACCGCTGTTTAAATATCACGCACTGAAACACTGGAGTATGATGGAATACGGTCACAGTGGTGCCTTTTGGTTTGCAGACCACCAACCGACCGGTCAACCACAGATACAAGCACTTTGATTGGCTGTACGAGAGGCTTCTTGACAAGTTTGGCTCGGCCATCCCCATCCCGTCTTTACCAGACAAGCAGGTGACGGGTAAGTTTGACCGAAAAGCCCAACAAAAAAAAAAAAACTGAAGACGGCATGAAATATGGATCATGTATTTCTGTTGCAGGGAGGTTTGAGGAGGAGTTCATTAAGATGCGTATGGAGCGGTTGCAGGGCTGGATGACCAGGATGTGCAGACACCCCATCGTCTCCTGCAGTGACGTTTTCCAGATTTTCCTCAGCTACAAGGATGAGAAGGTGGGCCGCTTCTCCTCCACTTGCTCCTCCTTCGTCCTGAAGGATTCAAAAAGTATTTCACCGCAAGTACTCGTACTGCTTGATTTTTTAAAACGAGTAACCGGTACAGGACTGGAAGACGGGGAAGAGAAAAGCGGAGAAGGACGAGACGGTGGGAGTGATGATCTTCACCACGATAGAGCCTGAAGCTGCCGACCTGGATCCCGTGGAAGTGTGAGTTTCATCAAACCCGCCTCCCCCCGCAGCCACCGCGAACGACTTGACAACGCCGCCGCCGGCGTTAAATTGCGTGGCTGACTGCAGGCCTCTTAATCCCCCAGGGAGCAGAAATGTGAGCAGTTCAGCAGGTTCACCAAAGCCATGGACGACGGGGTGAAGGAAATCCTCACCGTGGGCAACGAGCACTGGAAGAGATGCACAGGCCGTACGTACACGAATGTTTCCCCACACACGGGGGCCGCGCCCTTCGTCTCCCGACTGTAATTACTGTTTACATTATTTATGTGGTTCATCCCGGTGAGTGTTTTGTCAACTGAGGACGGATCCATTCACGCAGTTTGCGTCCTCCGTTTCCCCTCCGCAGCGCTGCCGAAGGAGTACCAGAGGATCGGCAAAGCCTTCCAAAACCTCTCTTCTGTCTTCAACAGCAGCGGATACCAAGGTACGTGCGAGGGGCGGCTTTGGCCGACGTTCGTGGTTCAGTCCGTCCCTGAGCGAGTTTCAACACGTTGGATGCCGTTGTGAAACGCGGATGGTGACATATTTGAACCCCCGAACAGGCGAGTCAACGCTGACGGACGCCATGACGGCAGCAGGAAAGACGTATGAGGAAATAGCTCAGATGGTGGCCGAGCAGGTAGGCGCTGCTGTTTTACAAATCCTTTGTGTTTCGTCACGTGGTTTTATCGTCAAACGACCGTTTCTTCTACCTTTCCTGCCTTAAAATGAAATTGGGGGGGGGGAGAAAAAAAGGTCCTGAAAGGGGTGTTGTTCATAGCAAAACCTCAAAAGTCCAGAGTTGATTTTAGCACGTTGTTTAGTGTAGTCGTTGTATCTCTACGGACGTCCTGGTGGGCTGAAGACCGCTTTAACCCGACGTCCTGTCTGCCATGTCTGTATCTCTAAAGGACAACTTGTGTCTCGCATTTCCCCCGCTGTTGTTTTCATCCGTCTACTTGTTGGCTTCTCGGTCCGCTGTTTGTGCTCTCGGTGTGTAATGAAATCAAACTTGGGCATTTCTTTGATATCCATGCAGCTTCCAGAGGGAGGATTCATGTGGTAAGCGACTGACTGCAGAATTGTTTCCTTTTTTTAGTTTAGCTGCGCCTGTGATGATCTTGGCATGGACGCAGCGACGCGTCTGCAACCTTTATGTTGCGTTATTCTGTCTTTGCCTCCATCCGTTGACCTTTGCTCCCTTTTTACTTTACAGCCCAAGAAAGACCTCCACTTTGTCATGGAGACCAACAATGAATACAAGGGTCTCCTGGGATGCTTCCCTGACACCATCGGAGTCCACAAGGTACACGGGGAATAGTTACAAACGGGTTTATTAGTTTCATTTATGGACTCTGAACTTTCATGCTTTTGCCGTAGTGGTTTTGACGAAGTAGAGAAACTGCAACACAACTCAACGGCCACCAACCGTATTTTCTTTTCTCCCGCAGGCGGCCATAGAGAAGGTGAAGGAGGGAGACAAGCTGGTGGCTGCCGGTAAAATTTCCCCTCAGGACAAAGTCACGATGGCGAAACGAATGAGCACAATGTCGTACGCGTTACAAGGTAAACACTCGCTCAGAATCAGTGACGTGGTGGGAGTTTTATTAGTAGTATTAGTACGACATTTGATTTCCTGTTTCCCCCCGTGTCTCACAGCTGAGATGAACCACTTCCATAGCAACCGTATCTATGACTACAACAGGGTCATGCAGTTGTACTTGGAAGAGCAGGTCAAGTTTTACGAGACGGTAAAGTGTTTTTTATCGACCGTTCGTCAGAGTAAATTGCAGTCCTTTTTTTGTTGCCTTCTTACCTGTGGAGCAGTTTATGAGAAGCCCCTCTGACGCCAGTTGTTCTTCTTTTGAATCTACAGATTGCTGCAAAGCTGCGACAAGCACACAGTCAGTTCACTACCATGTGAGAGCAACGACCTTCGAGCTGTCTAGTGCAAGACGAGGAACCAGATTAACATCCGAAATATTCATCCTTACACGGCGATATTTTCCCTCCCTTTAATTTAAATACTACTTAACTCTTTCATTCGCTCTGGCCTTCATCTGTTCCACCAGTTCCACCAGCTCACGGTGTTTATTTTTGTCTGCCGCCTCTCTTCACCATGTGCACCAGATCACGTGTTACACACTCCCTTTCACGCCGTACTGCGGCATGTGAGAGAGGAAGTTGAAACCACCAATGGCGCACTACATGCATATCTTGTATCGGTGCCGACTTCCCTGTGCGCACGTTGTATCTTTTGTTTTTTTCAAAAGCAAGTTTCTGCAGTTTTTCTGGGGCTTTTTTTCCTCATGTAGAAAACTTTAAATGACAGCTTTTTACACATGTTGCTGACCCAGTGACATTGTGATGTTCGTACACTAAAGAAAAAAAACAAGCTGTCTTCCCCTCTGTCCGAGCTTTTTTGTCTATTCCTCAGCCAATATTTGAATTTTTTTTTCCGGCTCTCATGAGTTAAAATAACAGAGGCTCCTAACACATTTTTTTTAAGGACCCATGGAGTCTTTGAAGAGCTGTCAGTGTGTCCTCTGTACGTCCACTACTGAAAGTCCCGAGGCCGCTAACAGGAAGCTGGGCCTCCTTCCGCCCGTTACCTTTTGAGGAGACTAGAAATGGTCGACTAAGCTGCCGCCCCCCACCCCCCTCCCCCCAGGCTGCGGACCACGACACTGCAGTTTACATATGGCCAAAAAGTGGCTTGAAGGATGCCCGAGTCGGGGTTGATTCTTCTAAGTTTTGGACCGTAAAGGCAAAAGTCGGTGGTTTTGATGCATTCCTTCCTCTCCCTCACAGCTCTCCTTTTATTTTTTTATTTTATTTTTTATTTTTTTGCCCAGATTACGGTGTTTCATATGAAGGTGACCGAGGCTCACATCATGTATGCAGTTTGCTTTTCACCACCTAGATTTCATAATAGTCTCTAATCTTGTTCACTCTGTTTTCTTATTACTAAATACATAAAAAATAAACATATATAGATATATTCTATTTGACCAGGTGGTTCTTGTCATTGAGACCCTGTTTTATGTATAGGAGTATTTGCGATGAAGTGTAACTCAAAGAGGAGCAAAAAATCCAGTTTGATTTATTAAACAATGATTTGTACTCATTGGGAGTATGTTTCTTTTTGTGTGTGTGTGTGTGTGTGTGTGTGTTCTGCACATCGCTCAGATTGCAACACACTACGCAGTCTGAGTCACTCACAGTAAAGGCCTTATTCGCTCTTGCGGGTTCTCGTGTAGCGATGCATTGGAATGAGTCGGCGGCCTGTGCGGGTCAAAGAGTGTTTTTGTGCCGTTTTGTAGTAGAGGAAGTGAAAGAGCCCTTTGACGCCATATTTTCAGCTCGGGGCCGCAATCATGTGCAGCTGGAAGTGTGGACGACATAAAGTACACCAGACATTCGTGTTGTTTTTGAGTGTTAGAATGTCTTTTTAAGGCTCCAATGGAGCTCGGAGCGTTTACAATCCTTTGGCAGAGAAAAGACTCTCAAACTCAAGTCTGTAAAATGCTTCCATACAAAAAAAAAAAGTGAATTGAGTAGAAACCTGCAGCTCTTTTCAAGCCAGCGCTCAGCACTCGCTCACTGTGTTGACACAAAGCTAAAGGTGTGTGGAAGTCTGAGCGTGGGGCAATATTCATGCTTACAGGATGCTGCAGATAAACCGTAGTACGTGTCCCGTATGATATTAGTTCTCACTAAGCCTCAAAAATATGGAATGGGGTCATTTGTGTCACATTTGATATATCTAATGTTTATTGTACAATCCATACAGAATCTTCATAGCACATTTTGCTCCATGCCCTGTGCTGTGATACTAGCGCAAAGGGATATTATATCTAAAATAATAGTGTTCTGAATAAAAGAAAGGTTTTACACAAGTGATTGCGAATTGAAAATGGATGACATTGGGTACGGTGAAATTATAAATATGCAATAAGCAAACACCAAATGCAGATTAATCGTTAAATAGTTTCATGTGATCTTCCTGCAAGTTGCAAATGCCGCCTGGGAGCCTGCTAACTACTACGCCAACCCTTCAAAACAAATGTTTGGTTGCTAATCGTCTGCTACTATCTCAAACTAAAAGTACAAAACAGAAGTGAAAAAAAACAACTGCACAAAGTTTTCAAAAAAAATTCCATCCGAATGTAGCTCCAATTCTCAGAACGTCGAGCATGCCAGTCATATCTGCACGTGCACAGGTTCAAAAATACCAGGAGCGAGGTCGTCCTCCCCCCCCCCCCTAGCCCCCCCGCTCCCCCGCCCGCGGCGTCACGGCGACAGGCGGCTTCGGAAAGCGCGCGGTCGGATCATCATGCTGACCTTGCGCAGGGAGTAGTAGTCCGAGTCCTTCCACGAGTACCACACGATCCCATCGGGACCCAGCGGCCCGGGGCCTTTGGGGGCGTAGTGGCCTCCCTGCGGGGGTCATGGAACAGATCGGGTGGTTATAACGCCACGTCCTGAAGCCCCGGAAGCGTCGGGGTGAAGGCCGCCGCCGCGCGCGCGCACTCACCCTGTAGTAGACCCCGTTGAGGTTGGCGTAGAAGCACTGGTTGTACCACCATCCGCCGTGGGAGATCTCGGCGCAGATGTTGCCGCTGTCCGGGGTGCTGAAGCCCTGCTTGTCGTGGTACCAGCTGAACGAGTCCTTCGCCGTCCCGCTGAAGCCGGACACGCGCAGGCGGTACTGATGCTCCTCGTCGGCCACGCTGCAAACACACGAGCACCAACAGAAGAAGAGCACCGGGCTGGAGGTCGTTGTGCGCGTTTTTGCAACGACATACACACACGTGCGTTTGCGTGCACATGCCAACCAACCTGAAGCTCTGGTAGAGGGCGTGTTTGTGCACGTTGCTCCAGTCCTCCAGGTCGACGCGCAGGCTGTAGTCTCCCTGGGTGCTCAGCACGTGGATGTGGTTGTTGCCCAACCAGAACTCGGAGTGCAGGTCCCCAAAACCGTCCCTGTAGTCCCTCCAGCTGCGGTCGAAGCTCAAGGAGCCGTCGGCGCGCCGCTGGATCACAGTCCAGCCACCGCCTGAGGCCCCAAAAGAGGAGGTTTGTTTCGGACAGTGAGGGAAGGACTTGTTCCCTACATCGTGCACGCTACTGACCATCCGTGTCCATGTCACAGTAGACCTCCACTGGCACGCCGGCCCGCGACGGCACCACCGCGTAGAGGCCTGATCTCCTCACGCCATTGTAGTAGATGGAAGCGCAGTCTATGGGACAGTTCCTGGCACTCTCTGAGGTGGGGGAGGGGAGGGGGTGGGGGGGAGCGAAACAAGAGTCCAGGAGGAGTAAATCCACAGAGGTGGGTTTTGCGCCCTCTGCTGGCGGGCAATGGCACACAGGTCAGTGTGTAGTAGTTGTGTAGTTGGTGTGAGTGTGTACCTGAGTGCAGAGCTTCTTGGGCACTCATCAACGGATTGGGACGGGGCATGTTGACCAAGCACCCCGGGCTTTTTTGTACATTATCCACCAAAGCAGTCAGATTATGGAGGTGGTTCTAAACACAAATGCAGTCAAAAGGTGAAACTGTGAAAAACAAAACTGTGCACGTTTCACATAAAAGGGAAATAGCACAAAGCAGCATGCACAATGAACATGATTGGTATACCTGGAGGTCAAGAATCAGGGTACTCTGCAGGTGGAGCAGGGTGGTGGCCTCAGCGTAGTGATGCTCCAGCTCAAATAAACGCTGCTCCAAAGAGGTGTTTGAGTCGTTCCTCTCTTCACTCTGACAGCACAAATCACACCGCCATGCTCACAAACAAGACCGCGGGCAATAACCGTATTCTGAAAGTAATCATTTATAATTCTATATCTTTTCTTTCTGTCACCTTTACCTTTAACAGCCACTGAGGACCTACGGGAGAGACCGGCCCTCCCTCATTCCCTCTCTATTCCTGGCCTGAACATAGAGGATAACGCTAACTCCCATTACCACCAGCCCTGGTGCCAAGTCCCCTGCCCTCTTCCCCTGTACGACACATGATGCCTCACCGACATCCACCTTTGGCAGTCGACCCGTCCGGCTGAACGTATGCATAGGCTCACTGCCTGAGACGCATGAGGCGGCACGTGGAAGAGCAGGAGGCTAATCCTGTTAGCGACTAAGGTCAAGGACACGTTGTGGGGAGGGAAGCTCGATGACCAGACACCACGTCACAGGCCGGAACTGCACTCAACTAATGTGTTTCCTGTATGAAAATGTGGCACACACATTTTTTGAATCATGTCACCGAGACGCGCTGCACAAGCTGTAATTGGAGAATTTAAAACCCAAACTGGGAAAGTCTATTCGTTCCTTACAAATGGATCGGGAATGTGCGTAATGGGTCAAGGCACGTCTGTATACGTGCACCCAAAGCGGTTTGAAAGGATTGTTGCTGATCGTTGACCCAGCTCAGCTAAGTCAATATGAAGGAGCTCACCTGCAGCTCGAGGACATGGATGCGGTGCCGGTGGTTCCTCAGCTCCCTCTGCAGCCCAGAGACGGTCTCCTTCAGCGCCGCGATCTGCTGCTTCCTCTCCTCGTTCTGGTGCAGCCAGTAGGAGACCTCGTCCGTGCAGCGGAACATGTCGGGGCATTTCTGCTCGTCCAGCTGGGGCAGCGTGGCCACCAGCCGGCACATCCCGTCCTCCATCACCTGGACGGACAACTCATGACAACTCATGACAACTCATGACTGTTAACACAGATGAGGAATCTAAAGACATCTGATTTATTCATATTTCAAATATAACCCCCCCCAAACAGTAAAATACACGCTGTGACTCAGGGAGTACCTGGTTGGTGTACCCCCCGCACTGGGACCCCCCGCCATCGCGCTGAGCCGTGGCGTTCAGGTCGCCTGCTTTGGCCTCCGGGAGCAACACGATGAGGATCCAGAGAGCGGAGCACCCGGTCCAGCCGGGAGGGTCCTTCAGGGACAGCAGAGACATGGCTGCCGCCCGGGTTAGTCCGTCCCCGCCTTGTCGGAGTGAGCGAGGACGAGACACAGGAGTGCGTGCTTCACCATGTGAGGCTCTGCTGGCTTTGCCTTCGGGGGGAAAGAAAAAACGGAGAAAATCTGTCTCTTGTCCTCCCACAGAAGAGCAGCGTCTGATTCAGTGAGCCAGTGTGCGAAAAGCGTTTTGACACACAAAGCGCTTTTCGCACACATTTGTGTCAGCGACTGGACGTACATTTAGAAATGTGAGATTAGTTAGAAGGAAGGTCATCTCCCACATTGCTGCAGCAGGCCCTCGGGTAGGTGGAGCAGATGTAGTAAATGGCTGCGTACTCACCCTGGTTACAGACCCCTTAGTACCCCGTTCCGGACCCATTTCAGGCCGAGGGGTCGTCTCCATTCTCTCCTTCCGTATGTGTCCTGCTGTAACGATCTCTCTCTCCCTCACTGCGCCTCATGCTCTCCCTCTCAGCGCACACATCCCAAAGCTATAATCCACCTCTAAGAGGATTCACAACAACCAGGGGATGGAGGGAGGCAGATAAGTAGGCAATTGATAATAAATCGTTGGTCATAGAGACATGAGAGGAAAAAATATGCCTCTTTTTCACATGACAGGAATGACCGTTTCTCTCTTGAAACAAACAGAAAAAGTCTCTTAGCGGCAGCTCATAAAAAAATGTTGGGTTCAGAAAAACAGGAATAGAGTGTTAGCACGGCATTCCATTTGAATCGAATGCACACATGTGACATGCAACAGCAGAATGGCCCGCACACATCAGCCCCTGCAGTAAATAAGCATCACCTGCAGGCGCAACAATCCTGCTCAAAGCCAGTCGTAATGAAGGCTGATGTGAACGAGAGCATCAGGGCCGCTGATCCCATTACAGCAGCCGAGCCGCTCTTTACATCTTTACACTCTCGACGACGTGTCGCCGTGCACGCCCTCCCAGGAAAAAACCCCCCACCATGCTACTATTTGTTTTTAAGCAAATGTGCTTTTCAACAGATCCCCAAATGCTTTTCCCCCCAAACCAACCGTCTGCACTGAGGATGCACATCGATTGTAAACATCGCCAGGGGGGCAGGCGGCCTTGAACAGGAAAAATATGGAGCAGGCTGCTACTTTTAAACGAGCTTACACATCACGCAGGAGACAGCGCAGTGTTTAACCCGGGCCGACGCGCCGTAAATGGAACAATAAAAAGTGTTGCTGTCGTCTGCCGCATCTGAGAGACGCGTCTTAAGGCCACAGGGAGGCACCATGGAACAACTCATTCCCCAAGAAAAGAGAATAAATACCGTAATAAAGTAAAGATTTTATTGAAACCTTTGTGTTTGGTTTCTCCTTCAATTTGTCACCCGTCTCTATGCGTGTCTTCAAAAATATCTGTATCTGCAGCCTTTGTAAACCGTCACATACCAATGGAAGGTTTATGATGCTTGAAAGAAAAAGGATTTCCTGGAAAGAATGGGTCATTTATTACTCGTTAATTAGGAAAACAGGAAATTGGACAGGAAAATGCTCCATGTGAAAGAAAGTAGATGACACAAATAAACAGATCTGACTTTTTTTTCTGCTGTGCACCAATTAAAAACTTTCTAGGTTGGACTCACAATGGTCCATGAAACTTTTCATTCATCAAACCATAAACACTTTTGCATTTGTGTGTGTAAAATCATTAAATCAACAGCCACCATTAATCTAACAATGAAAATGTAGGTGAGCCATTTAAACTGCTTCACTACACACTAATGTCTGTGAATAATGGAGTGAGACTTGAGAGCTGTGGCTGACAGGATGACACTTTTTTAAGATTAAAAATGTACTAAGCGTCACGACGTGACATTCTTGTTAGAAACACACTCGTAAGTACAAAGAGACAAGATGCCTGTGTGATTTAAAAGAACAGAACATGCGTTATTTTGTAACAGATTCATGTTTAGCTTCTCATCAGCAGCAAAGAAGACCTTCTAACAAAAGTCTCTATATCGGGTTTATTATCAGAGAATACCAGACAAATGATTTCACTTTCCAATAAAATTGCGTTGCCAGAGCTGCTCTTCAAAAACCCATCACAGCTCACACCACGTAGTTGCTCTGGGTGTCTGTCTGCATCGATCAGTCAATCAGTGTGCGCCTGTCTCTGGACGTTCCAGCGGGCGGCGGCTCGTCACCATGCGACCCCCTCACCCTCAGATTTCAGGCCCCCTCCGTGCTCTGTGCACGCAAACACAAGTTCACAAGAACATCAATCGATGTCAAGGTCAAGGTGGAAGCTGAAGGGAAACCACATTTAATCGGTTCGTTTTCATCACTGTACTCCCCCCCGCCCCGGTGTTGTGTATCAAGCGCACCTTGTTACCCCCGAGGAGTGCGCACCGCAAGGACACTTGACCTGAACTAGGAAAGGTGGGAAGGACTGAGAGGAACCAGACGGGATCCTGTGTTTGATGATAACAGCCTTGGACTGAGGGGGAGGTGGGGCGGGGGGGGGGGGGGGGTCACATAAGGTCAGCGGGTGAGTCAGTGGGGCAATGCAACATCTGCTTTCACCGCTGCTATGTTAGAACGCCATTTTCCATTTTTACTGACACGACACAGGGAGGCGTCTGTTTTTTTTTGACGCCGTGTCGTCGGCCAACGGCTCTTTGAATCATTTAGCAGAACGGCCGGAGGCTTCTGCTTCCTCAGCAGCAAGAACTAATTACGCTCAGCTACAGAAAGGCCTCATTTAGCACGTCGCTGGCTCGTTGATCAAGCTCTTTGCCTAGAGGGGGGGGGGGGGGCGGGACAATGTCTTTATTTCCACTCGGACGTACCTAATGAGGTCGATCCTGCAACCTTGTTAGCGAGCAGCTTCCCACTTACACAAACTCAAAACGATTTGATCTGATTCAATAAGAGCGGCGAGAGGGAAGCGAGACAGAAGCGTGTCGGCCGTTCGGCCGGTTGTGTTTTTGCATCGATGTGTCATGAGCTCAGCAGAGATTCCTCCCGCTGCTTGTGTCCCCCCGAGGACAAAGCGTCCTCGACCTCTTCTTCACGGGACAGAAAAGTTGTTGTCATGCTGAACCACCGTGAGACCACAGGGAGTGTGTGTGTGTGTGTGGGGGGGGGGAGCCATGTCAGTGAAAGAGACCAAGTATTACCTTTACGACATTATTTCTGTAGATTATGGATTTATTGTCAAGAAAGAGATTATTAAGTAGAGAAAAACCTCTTTGATATTCAGTCCTGACACAATGCGTCCACGAGTCGTCTCATTCAAACACACTCAGCATCGCACCAAAGGACTTCAAGTTTAAATTACTGATATCTTTTGTCTTAAAATCAATATTGTTTTCGAAAGAACCTTTGAAATATCCATGAGCGAGCAGAGAAGTGAAAATAACTGAAAAATAGATGTAGATCATCAAAAAAACAAGGCTGTGCTATTTCATTTATTAAGGATGAAAGACTCTTATTTCTCATCTTCCTTCAGAAGAACAGCTCCCTCGTCTCAGACGTCGAATAACAGAATATTTGAAAAAGATTTATTACAGACCAAAACGAGATCGTAGTCCAGAACAAAAATCGAACAAATATAATTACAAAAAAAACGCTGCAGTCAGAAGTTTCTGATGAGACGGCGTGAAACACTCAGATGCTTTGTTTGTGTCTGTTTTTCAGATGTTCATCAGGAAGTTGTTCTGGTTGAGCGATGCGCTCTTTCTTATATCCAAGGATGAAAATGAAGATTTTTCCAACTGACGTTTTGGATATTTTAGCAACAGCGACTAGCCTCGATAAGGTGCTTTGTTGTCCCTTAGTACTTCTCTGCAAGGCGTGCAGATGAAGAGAAACAGGAGAAGATCCACCATTTAACACACACACAGACATTAGCAGCTGTGAGGAGTCACGCTGAGGAAAAGAAGGTTCAACGCTTTAAACGTCTGTAGAAAACGTCATCCCAACCCGTCCAGTCACGTCAGGGCCGGCCCAAGGCATAAGCGAACTAAGCGGCTGCTTGGGGCCCCCTGGCCAGGGGCTGCAAGCAGCCCTAGTTTTGTATTATAACCTCACTGTATTTGTTTATAATTTTCGCTATAACAGTATAGCGTGACCTTTGTGCCAATAATCTTCTAGCACAGGTGACTGTGCGTGGTGGGAAGGGGGCCCCCAAATAAAATTCTGCTTAGGGCCCCCAAGAGGCTCGCACCGGCACTGAGTCACGTCGATTTCAGCCTGATGGACCTTTTCTTCAGCCACGCGGCTGCTGTGGCAACACACAAAAAAAAAACACACGGCTTCTTGATTCCTAGAAATGTTCTTCAAGTCCTGCTATTTTTGAACTCTAATCTAAAATAGGACAAAGAGTACTGATTGAATTGTTATTTTTGCACCCACCTGATGTGTCTACACACCCTCCGGCCAGCTGTGTCACCGGGACATTCAAAGGCCGCACAACAACGCACACACATGCAGACATGTTCTGCCTCCGAGGGACTCCAAAAACTGTTTACACGCTCTTCTGTATGACTTTTTATGATCACAAACACGGATAACGCTATTGATTTGATGATTGTAAAAGGTTGCGTGAGACCTCGGGCTCCTCGAGCTGTTTCACTGGTGAGTCACGACGAATTAGAGGGCAAGTGACGCTTCGCCAGAGTGTCACAGGTGTGAACTAAACCGAATGAATGGAACCAACCCGAAGACTCGCTGTGAGGATTCTCCGCGTTTCACTCACTGGATTCGGAGCCGCATGCAGTGGGCCATGAATGTTTTATGAAGGTGCAGCCTGCCGGTCTCTCGTGAAAAAAAAAAAAGAATTGTTCTTTCTGTCGATGGAGAAAATCGGTTTCAATCAATCCCCAGATAAATCCTTCTGATAGAGCAGTTGCGTTCACATTTTATTGTTATTGCAGCGGTTGCAGAAGCAGAAGTTTTGGTTTTAGTGGTATTTCCCAATATTACAATTAAATGCCCAGGAAGATGGGTTAGTAAACGCGAAAATATATATGCAGATGACTATTGTTCTGTTTTCCGTATATGTTTGTGCATTGGAAAAAGGCAATACATTTTTTTTTTCTGGATTATGAAACACGCGTTTGTCAGTTATGAGTCAAATTTCTCACAAATCCTTCTCTCTCTCTCTCTCTCTCTCTCTCTCCCTCTCTCTCTCTCTCTCTCTCTCTCTCTGTCTCTCTCTCTCTGTCTCTCTCCCTCTCTCTCCCTCTCTCTCTCTCTCTCTCTCTCTCTCTCTGTCTCTCTCTGTCTCTCTCCCTCTCTCTCCCTCTCTCTCTCTCTTCCTCGCTCGCTGATGTCACGCTGACCTCAGCAGAGCTTCTGTTGGGTCCCTTGATTGAAATCCCTTAACCACACTTGGTGCGTCTTTGTTCACTTCTTGTTATGTTCCTGGGAGCCGTGATAATGACTCACACTTGAGGGGTTTTAACCGAGTGTGAAACAAAGTGTTTGCTGCGAATGTGGATGCTGAATAACGCACTTCGTCACAGGGGTGAATTTGCTTAATCACACTGAATTAGAGCGGCCGCGTTAGCAGAAGACGATTCTCTGCAGGCTCCGAGCTCCACAAAAAAAAAACGACTTTCTAAAGTGGGAATGAATGCAGCATGGCTGATGGGGGCCAAGTGGAGACGGGGTGAGCAGGTGGGCGGGTGAGGTCGGGCCGCTGCACAGCAGACCAGGGAAGTGGGAAGTGCAGCGTGTTGCAAAAAAAAACAAGACCAAATACATGAAAGGTTGTTCAGAATAATCTGCAGGCTGAAAACTGACAAATGTTTCAGTTAGCACATGAACATATGCCGCGATTTTATGAACAACCATCCACAAATAACACCCTGTCTGTGCTGGCAGAAAAACCTGGTAGCCATGGCTACGAAGGTTTGAAGGCTATGAAGGTAAAAAAAAAAAAAACAAGATTGACAAATTGAAACGCTGCAACCTGACGGGATTTGCGTGGCGTTGCGGTCGAGGCGTTGAAAGCAGCCGCTGCCCTTCATGAGTGACAGTAAGGATGTCCATAATCCCTCCCCCTCTCACCCTTCATATACAGCTCCGTCCTCCCCCTCTCACCCTTCATATACAGCTCCATCCCCCCCCCCCTCACCCTTCATATACAGCTCCATCCCCCCACTTTGTCTGCTCATCAAAGTGGCATGTTTCATTTGCCTGCACAGAATGATATAGACAAGATGAATGTGTGTGTGTGTGTGTGTGTGGCTATTCAACAGCGCGGCGGTGTATTTTTCATTCGTACTATTAAACCGTTTCCACTGGGTTTCTCAATACCAGCCGCGGGACTAATTACTGCTCAACAGCCAGGAATCCTGCAGGTGACTCATCGTCCGACGTGAAAAGCAATCAAGGTGAACAGGATTCTGACTTCATCCTCGACGCAGTTTGCAGAATGAATTCACAACCCGCGCAACAAATAGTCAGGGGTTTAAGCTCCCTGGCGCCACACGGACACCGATAACGCAACTTGTTTTTGTTGAATTGAATCAAGGAACACATCCTTCATATAGTCGAGCAGGGTCCTTTAATTCATGGATGATTCATTGTGACAAAGACAGGAGCCTCCGTTCAGGTCAAGTCTCGGGTGGCGGATTCAAGCCTCCTGGCATTTTCTTGTCAGCATGATAGACAGTCAGATAACAGATAAAAGACTTAATGAAGGACTGTTTTTTAACGTGCAAACATTTGCGAGCGTGACGCACCGTCGCTCTTCTTCATTGTAGGTCGCAGTGAGGAAGAACATCATGTGTTTGGGGAGAAGATTATGCAACACAAAGAAGTGAAATGGTGCACGTCTAACCCCTAATTGTCTGAATTTATTTACGATTATACAAAAAAAAAATAAGGATTTGCCTTGCTTATGTGTGAAGAGTGTAATAATGTAATAACGCGAGTTTTAAACTGCTGAATCTGTGAGCGACGTTATTTTTCTTTCTGCGGTGTATAAAAGACATGTGAGATGACTGCTGTGTGTGACACAACTCTGCACTATCGTCACAGTTATTGTGAAGCGTTTCTGCTAATAAACATGCCTGTGGTCTTTTTTTTTTAATGAAATCTGTCTTTGCAGGAAACAACTTAGTTATGTTTAGGCAACGAGACAGATGAATTATGTGGTTTGTGTTCAAATAACCGCAGGAGGCCACCGGGTCGAGGCAGCAGAAATCACAAGGGACGAAATTTGAAAAGTCGTCACGCTTTGCCTTAAAATAAGGAGTCTGCAGTTTGTGTAAAATGGGCCTTTTGAGCCTTCGGACGGCACAAAGCGCCTCACACCACCAGTGACACCACACCATCAGTGCGCTGTCGGAACAGTCTTCCGACAGCGCAGATGCTCCCCAGACACGGAGTGCATTTAAAAATAAACCTGAAAATGATGACAAACCCTTTAAAAGGAGAATGTGTTGAGCTAATCTGCATCAAATCAGTCCTCTCGCTTAACCACAAGTGTAAATGCAAATTATAATGTGATATTATAACATCATATGCATCAGTCTCGGTCACCAGCCAGCCAGGCTCCCTCTCGGAGGCGTGAAGGAGGAGGCGTCCGGAGAGTTACTCCAACTTCTTCTTCTTCTGGGACTGAAATATATCCGTTGCTTCAGCCATCCGGTGCAAACTGCCCCCCTCAGGTCGACAGCTGCACCCTCGCAAAGAATGAGCGTCCCACAGGGCGTATGTTTCACAGCAGAGAGACCGATCTGTGGGAGGAAGCTGTTACGTTCACAATGGAGCGTTTGTAGAAGAAAAAAAAACGACCCAAACGACCGTCGATCTTTGAACCGCGGCGGTGAGAAAGGAAGCATTGACTGTTCGAGCGGGAGGGCGTGGAGGCTGTGCGGCTCGTCGCAGGATTTGTGAGTAGTTCTTTTGAGTACAAATGTTGCGTTTGCTTTCTCCTCAGACTGGAACGTCAAACAACCAGGAACTTCTCTTCCATCTCTTGACTACAGCGTCCTGAATCGACTGGTCATGATTAACTACCCCTGGGAAGGATAGTGTTGGCCAATGTAAAGGATGGTGAGCCCATATCGGTTCCCCTGCCACACAGATCGCATCTGCTTGGTGAGATGAACCACGGACACTGCTAAGCCGACTCCTTTTGCGTTTGCAGGCCGCGACGTACGCGGCAGCAGGCATCGCGATCTCGTACCATCGCTCCATCTTACTGACGTTTAGCACTAAACGAGGGATCGAAGACACACAAACGTTTTGCAAAACGTCGCGCCACGCAACCTGTAATCACAAGCGGCGCGTGATCGGGAAGGTGCAAACCGCGCAGACATGCATGCAAAATGTTCCTTGCAAGTACAGAGTGTTATCCAACAGATAACGAGCCTTTGGGATGGCGTGGGCTCAAAGCTCCAGAAGGAAAGCGCGTAACCGGTATAGTCACTAGATAAGAGGAGGGGGGGGGGGGGCAAGAAGGAAGGTGGGGGGAGGGGGGTGCTTATCAAGGCCCAACACAAAATATCGTCCTTAGGCTTCTTATGCACGGTGCGAAACCTACACGCTGCAGCACAATCGCGCCTCCAAAAAAACACGAGCGCGTCTCGAATGACGTGCTTTTCTTCCTCTTCGCTGAGGCTCTGAATCTGACTCCTGCGCTTTGCTGTCTGGTGATTGTGTCTGGAGTGTAGGACGCGCAGGGAGTTAAAGATGACGTGTGATGATCTTGCTGAAGGAAGAAAAGGCCGAGAGGAGCAGAGTGATTGGTTACAAAGAAACAGCCCTCTTCGTCTAAATCACCAGGAACAGACCCTGTAAATGAATAAGCATAAATATTTAGTAAAAGTTTTATTAATATGCTGTTTGAGCCATTTTCTGTGCATGTTGTAATACCTTCAGCCATGCCACCAACAGCTGATGGAGATTCAGCTTAATCCTCCTGAAGAGACCAGGAACTAATGAATGCTAGTCTGTCGTATCGTATCCGTGGCAACCTGATGATGTACAGACCAGCTGCGCTGACACAATGCTGACTTCAGATCTGTAGTTCATGGCTCTTCTGTGGTTCACGATGAATAAAAATTAAAAGTTGTATTTCTGGTCGAGAAATAACGACAGCGTGCGTGCAGTTATCGTCTACTCGTTAAAACTCGAGTTGTTTTTTTCCCGTGCTTTGCTTTCCATCGAGGCCCACAGCGTGTCCAAACCCGCTCAGCGAGTCGGAGGAACTGGAACATCCTCTGCCTGGAGTTGAGTTCAGCCTCGTCGCTGCCGTCCTTCTACTGTCGAAAGGAAAACGACCAAATGCAGTCGCATTCATATCTCACATCGGCTTCTCTACGTCGGCTTTTTTTTTCTATCGAGGTACTTTCGACGTCTAGTACTTTATAAAGTGAGGCGATGAAGGTGAGTATCTATTGTGTTTATAAACTACTGTACAAAAGAAGGTCAGTGCTGATGAGCAAAAGACTTCTCCTCCGGCAAAGACGAGAAGCGGGAAAAGACCTTTTCGTTGATCGGTGCCCTCGGCTGCATAATGGACACCGATTCACGACTGTTCAGCACGTATTGTTCCAGAGCGCTGATTTTCCTCCCCCGGCTCTGCAGGCTTTTGTACTTACTAATAACCCCAGGAACACAAGCAGGTTCCTATTTTAATGATAATGCACATGTGTGTGTGTGTGTGTGTGTGTGTGTTTGCGGGTGCTTTTCTGTGAGGAGCCGTTTAAGACGTTATTTCACATACGTGAAAGGAGAATGTATGTATGTGCGGGTACCAGAATGAATAATGTATGTACAAGGAGAATGTATTTACATACATACATACATTCTCCTTTCACATACATATATGTATGTGAAATATACATATATGTATGTGAACGGAGAATGTATGTATGTGAGAGTAACAGAATGAATAACGTCTGAAACGGCCCCTCGTACTTTTCTCGCACGAGTTAATTTCGCTCAGTTTTTTACGATGATCGATGTCCAATAAGCAGGAGAGGAGAGATGAGTCCACTGTCATCTATTGAGGAGCAGCCAGTGGAAAAAAACGCCTCGGTTGGGTGGAGTTTAACGAGGGAGAAGCTTCAGAGCGGCGTCAGTTACAACACGAGTTAAACCGTAAGCTAACCGGACGCTTCGCCGCGTGAAACAAATCTTAAAGCGTGACTTTTTCTCGTTGTGGTCTCACTCACCAGACTTAAATTCAGCAGGTCAGGTCGTCTTTGTAGCCAAAATTGAACCCATCCCATCGAAAGGCAGAGGCCTCTCGATGGGATGGTGCATCCCATCACAATCTACAGACGATGGGTCCATCTAAAAGTGATGCTTTTCTATCCAGTAAAAGCCCGGCTGCCTGCGGAAAACACTGCTGGTTAATTCCCTGCAGGAGGAGAAAACTGCAACCTCAGGAGAAATGATTCAGGTAGATTCAGCAGGATTTTGTTTTTCGAGATTACAGCTCAGGGTCTCGAGTCTCAACAATGCAAGCTTGCAAACAAGTGCGTTTCATTACATGGCATTCATCCTTCTGCATCGCTGCCGCAGAACCTTTTCGAGGCAAAGCTCAACCAGGAACATTGCTGTTTGTGAGCCTTCGCGTTTACAAAAAAAGTCTCGAAAGCGTTTGGAATTGTTCTCCAAATAGCTGATCATAAAAATACAGTTTAATTATGGATTGAACTAAAATTCTAATTTACATCAGACTTCAGTACGGGTTTGCACACGATGTGTCTGGCATTTTGTTACGACATTACTAGAAATAGAATCCATTAGCCAAACAATGTCACCAATAATAAGATCACTGTCATGCAACACAAGCCAGAAGGAACACTGGCTTGAAACACGGCTTTCAAAAGCACACAATTTAAACTTCACCTGAGACGCATCCATACAAAGGTCTAATCTGGACGGTGGAGAAAGTTTAGTTCCCTCCTTCACAGCCGTCAGGTTGAGTTCACTCTAGTTTCATTCTGCATTATGTTCATTGATGGTATTCTATTCCTGTCATTTACTGTATGCAAATACCACTCCACTCACCACTTCAACACACAGTATTACAACAGGCAGGCTGATTAGAGATAGCTTGTGTTTCATTACGCCCATGACACAGGCCTTTGAACTTGACGAGAAATGCAATTTCTTTCCAAATTAGATCAACATTCGGAAGGACAAATAAGATGAAGAAACAGAAAGTTCAGTTAATGACAGGCAGTGAAGTTCCGGGAAAAGACCATTAAGAGAATATTACACATGAACACAAAACAGACAATTTCCATGCTAAGTTCATGAAAAGCTATTTTTCATACTGCACAGGATGTTAGTAAAAACGTCTGCACGGGAAGGTTGGTTTGCTTCGGTTTTGGATTCTGATTACGTAGCTCGAGCATCCATCGCTACAATTACAGCAGGACAGTAACCACACGTCACGTAAGCAAAAAGGTTCTACTTGACTTCTGGAACACACGGTGACACGACTGCATGTGACAGCGGCTGCAACGGGGGGATTGGACAAAGCTTTGTAGCCCATCACGGCCCTTTTTGTATTAATAATGTGAGTCTGTAAAAAAGGAAAAGAGAGAACCAGGAGAGATTTAAGTTGAACTATCGCATCAAAAAGCATCAACCGTTCTGATATTTGACGCAGGAGCAGGTGGAACACTGGTGATCGGGTCCAGCACTGTCTTTGAAATCTGGGCGCCGTCCATTGGAACCCTTTTAGAGAACGAGTGTGTGTGTGGAACAGCTTTATGGATTCATTACTGTCATGCTGCGGACTGCAACGCGCCACTGCTTCCTGTTGCAAATTCAGCTACTGGGAGACTTGAAACCATCTTTCTGTGTCTGTGTGTGTGTGTGTGTGTGTGCGTGTGTGTGCGTGTGTGTGTGTGTGTGTGTGTGAAATACAAAAGAAATATTTCTTTTATTTCCACAAGCACACAGAGAGAACGCCTCGCAGAGGAGGCTCAAGCAGAGGGTCAAGTAAGGTCAACTCTCTGTTCGGAACAGCTTCTTCCAGCGTGCTCTTGAGCAAAAGGCATTGGGGTCAGTGTGAATCAAATGTCTGTGAGTGTGAGTTATACATTGCAAACATGCCGACCAATCGGAGCGTCAGTGGGCAGCAGCTACTTGGAGGATGCTCGGAAGGAGACGCGCCGCCACACTGCAGATGCAGACGTGAGACGCGCTCGCGTTGCTCAAACTCAACAATGTTGTAGCTTTTTTTTAATCTTCTTTTGTTGTCGTTGTTGTTGTTGTTCTTGTTGTGCGACGTTGTGCAGCAGGACGGGAAGATCCCCTCACTGTGCACAGCAGTGCAGCGGGTCACGCCGCGTGCGCGTCCACCAACGACGACGCGCCTCGCGCTGCGCAACGACGTCTCCAAACGCTCCCGGACGCGACCTGTTCCGCGCCGGAACAGGTCGGAACGTTTTTTTTTTTTTTTACGCTGCGTTAAAACTCGATGTCGTCGCGTGTATTCTTTTTTTTCCCGCGGGGGTCGTAAAGGTGGACGGAAGAGCGGCTCGCCGGAGGAAGCCATGAGGAGAGCGTCCGCGTCGGACGCTCTCGGACGGATCGCCGTTGGTAAAACGCGACGATAATTTTTTTTGAGTCTTTCGCGGAGAAAAAAACGATCCGTCGATGAGGAAACAAAGAGGGACGAGATGGTAGAGAAGTAAGTGTAAATATTAAAAGTCACGTATCTGACTGTGCACCCTCTAAAGATCCAATATAACCCATAACATGTGTTTGTTATGCGTTGTGGTGCATTTAGGGACATATGGTGCCATTTGTATGGCTCACATTAACATGCATATTTCATCATTTACTTCTTTATGACACTTTAGCCGCAGCTTTTACCATAAATGTGCGATATTTCTGCGTGTACGACCTTATTTACCACGACGGTGATGAATGCAACCGTCACACAGTCATATAAAAGCAAATACAGTCAAAGGAATACACGTCGTAATGGGTTTATTCCACATGGTCTCAGCTGAGTTTAGAGAACGATGCTCTTCATAAGTGGTTTACTGTCTAAAACCTCACGGGGGGGTTATGTAACAGCATACCTCAGCGAGCTGTTGGGGGAAACGGAATTGTGACAAACAGTGTTTAATTTTTAATGAGCTTCCATTTGGTCGATGGGCCGTTTGTATTGTGGGTCCAAAAAGCAAGAACAACATCGTGTTGTTTCCTCTAAGGAGACATAGAAGATTGTAGACTAGAAATACTGTTACAAGTCGTGGTTATCAATCACATGTATTTATTTTAACACACGGAATGTACACATAACATGGTTATTATTCTTAAGAAGCCATAAGGAGTCAAATCCAATATTGAATTGGTCTCACAGGAGAAAGACATTCAAATCTGTTCATTTAAGCAGCGATATTGTTGTAAATGCTGCTGCAGGTGACTGACATTTTGCAGGATGTGCATTGAATGAAACCTGAAACCTTCCTGAACCATTATACAGTTCAGTTGCAACCCTGGGACTCTTTGTATGAGTTTAATATTCATGACTTATAGGGAATATATTGCAATAACCATCAATGGTAGAGTTTAAAGTAATAAACACAACAATCAATTTTCCCCAGATGGTTTTTGCCTCATCATTTATTTACATTGATTGTTTTACAGAGCTGAGAGCTAAAAGACAGTTTTAGTATCAAAGATTATGATTATTAATGCAGTGGCTTTAAGGCAAGCAGAAATGTCCAAATGTTTACAAGCAGAATTGTCCAAATGTCTCTGGTTTTCTTTTTATTGCAAACACGTTTTTTTGGACAGTTTATTGGACAAAAGGAGCAGTTCAAACACGTCACCTTGTGCTCTGGAAATTTCTCCGTTCATCTTTCTCAGAAAATAAATAGTATATTAGTATAGTATGTAGTATATTAATCATACTAATAATAGTATGTAGTATATTACCCAGCAGCCGGGCAGCTGGATGGATTGAAGTGACAGATTGGACCGAGGCGCGTTTGTCTCGAGGGGGAGTCTCTTCTAAATGGAAACAAATTGATCCGCATTCATCACTTCCATCCTCACAGTGGCGGCACCTGACCTCCTTGACCCGAAGTCTGCCGCCCACAACTCCAAACCTCGCCTGTCGTTCTCCGTCAACCCGGTGGTGCTGAACTCTCCGGAGGAGGAGTGCGACACCCGGACCATTGTCATGAGGTGGAAAACCGTGTCGGCCATCTTCTTCTTGGTGGTGGTTTACCTCGTCATCGGGGCGACGGTGTTCAGAGCGCTGGAGCAGCCTCACGAGAGCTCCCAGAAACTGGCAATTCTGGCACAAAAACTGGAATTTCTGGCCCTGCACGCCTGCGTGAACTCCTCCGAGCTGGAGGACTTGGTGAAGGTGGGTGAAACCGTCGAAATGTATTAATATCCAAACTGTTTTCTCTTCTGCAGGACCTGGCGATGACCTACGATATTATTATGAATTCATTATTAGTATTAGAACATTTATTTCTCGTATTTCTATAGCTTTTTGTTTGTTTGAGTATTTTGGAAATGTTTGCATCCGTTTCAGTAAACTGCTCTGTAGCTTTCACACGAGGGTATTCAAGGAGGAAATAAACTCTGTGAATACAAGAAATCACTGTGGATTTAAATGTTAAGCATCGTGATCGCACGTGTTTAGTGGATCTTTATCAGTCGATAAATGTTTCCATCTCTTGGTTTGCTTTAAACAGTTTCTGCAGTTGTTGCCACTGTGTTGTCTTCAACTGTATTTTTTTAACATATTTAAAACCGAGAGGACAGATTGGAATTTTGGATAAAAGGTGCTGACCACCTACTTGTACGTAAAGCACACTGTTTTTGATTAAGAAGGCCTGGTAACTTTAAGATGCTGATGTTCAAAGATCATTTGTGTCTTCTGTTTGTGATAGTGATCTTTTATTCTTATGTCACCTTAAAAAAAAACAGTGATTTATAAAAGGAAACAACTTAAATTATAATGTGTCGCTGTCGTTATTTTTCCTTCTGCTTGGCAGCCCTTTGGTTGGCATAACACAGGCACCATGTTGTTACTGCTGCAGCATTTGGGCTGAGATGGTTCAGGTGGTCGGAAGCAGAAGAATGAATGAAAACGACACGATACGTTAAAACAGAACAGGTGTGGATCGCGATGACAAACGCGAATGCCGAACAATCCAGACCAAAGCAATCAAATGTGCATCGCGGGTATGTTGCCACGCTAGCATTTAGCTCAAAGCGCTGCAGAATCACAGTCGCTGTGACGTTCGACCACATTGTGTTGGAGCAGGTGGCATCTTTTGTATCAGCCTGTGAGGTTTGTGACCTGAGCCAAGTGTCCTTCACTCCGCGAGCCCTTTGCAACGAGCAAAATCCCTCCCGAGCATCGGTTTCAGAACAGTTACAGGGTAAAAAGACAAGTTAGCTAGCCCTGGACCTTGGAAAAAAACTAAATAGCTGTGTAATTTGCTCATAGGAAACATTTAAGATCACTTTATTGTTTTCGTAATGCTATAAGGTTAATTAGGACCTGGTTTCCACAGTATAAACTCTTACTCTTTGTACCGGTAACAGACTTAACAGATCGTCAGACTTCAGCAGCCCTGTAAACAACTCTTCCTCTTCTGATTATTCATTTATAAAAGCAGGTTCATTTTTACTAAATTTTGTGCCCAACACACACACACACACACACCTTTCTATGCTCCCACTGATCAAAAGCCAGCCAGAAGAGAAGGTGAGGAGCGCCGCGCTCTCAGGGGGAGTAATTAAAAAGTGAGTGATGTCAAAAAGCCTCTGACAATTCAATCTCTCCTGCGGCTGTTTTCTCCGCTGGGAAACAGCCGCTGCGGTCCTCACATTATCCGCCTTATCGCCTGCCGTGGTCATTGTTTCGTTTGCCAATACAGTGAATTAATTGTGGCCGCTCTGGCTGGGGAACAAAGAGGCCGACCGAGGGGGAGACGAACTGACTGTTTGATTTGTTGAATTGCGTTTTTTCGAGGCGCAGCGGATCGTATCGTTCAACCGCCTCTCATTCAGAGACGATGTGGAGATAAACGAGATCAAAACCTCTCAATGGGATTTTGTTTACATTGTCTGTGAACACATTGTCAGTCTCTTCAGCAAAGGGAAAGAAAGAAAATTTAGGCATGAAAATTGATTTCACTGCAGTGACGAACCGCTGCTGTCTATCGACGTGCTGTTTCAACCTGCGGATGCGTAAATACTTTACCTGCATCGACGCAGAAGCGTGATTCAAGCGTTTGGCTTCAAACCGAAAGTTTCTTCGACTTCCCCCCCTCATTGTTATTCATCTCTACCAAGAGTTTTTTGTTTCCTGTTTTGAGTTAAAAAAATAATATACCTGCTTTTTATCTTGTATTGCGGTGGATGATACGATGAAGCTCCTCGTGTGTCTAGTTTGATCTCAAACTCGTTGTCACACACAAGGCTGCAAAAACGTCTGACAATGAATAAAAGTGTGTTACGTCCAGGTTAGAGAAATACTGTAAACGAAGGATCGTCCCAGGGTCCGCTCCACTTGGTTATTGATCAGCAACAACACTTCCGGGGTGTGAAGTCGTCCCATGTGAACACGCCCCTCTGCAATCGGACCAAAGCACCGACCCTCCGTTAGCCGGTGGGCCTCCGCTTCAGTCAGCCTCACCCCTGCGCCCTCGAACGCACCGCAAACGCGTTAAACTCTCGCGCCGTGGCAGTCGTGCCTGTTGTCCACCCCCCCCACCCCCCACTTTCACCCCTCGGTGTCCCCGAGGAGGATGAATCGCAGCACCCGGTGTCCCTAAACTGTCTGTGCAGAAAGAGCCGACCGTGCTCCTTCGGCACGAGCGTGGGCGTGTGTCACGTGCTGCACATGATTACTGCCTCGTTTGAAGGGGTTTATTGATTAAAAAGAGCTACTCCCCCCCTGCAGGTCCTACATTCATCAAAGGTGCCCCTGTTCCACAAAATTATGATTAATCAGGTGTATTATCCAACATATACTCAGGGGAATAAAACATTTGGTCCATAAAAGGAAGCTTCTGTGACTTATTAGGCGTCTATTCTTTTACTTTTGTGTGTAAGTATTCAGTATCTTGAGAAGGCACAGGCATCTTTCGTTTTGTAGTTCCATTTTCCACCCAATACAAACAATGCATTTTGCAGCGTGAGGGAGGGAAGAGCTGCTCTTAAGTGTGGCGCGACCGGACCTGGTGCTCCCGTATCTCAGGGATTATCTGTTAATATCCTCGGGGCCGTCCTCTGGTGCCTAATATCGCTGAGGTATTGTGGTTCGGGGGTATGAAGTTCTAAGCATTTATACAAATAATAAACAAGAGTCTGAGGATGAAGCTGAATGTCGCGGACAAACGACAATTTTTTTCCCTTTTAAGCTCATCATGAAGAAGAATGTGCAGGTCAGAGCTGCTAAATGTAGCCTCACGCTACTCTCACACAGTGGATGCGCTGGTTGTAGAAAGGGCTGTTGTTGCTGCTGTTGCTGTTAGGGTTACACAAACGCCCACACAAATGATTGTCCCTACACATCCGCGCGTGTTAACGTTCCTGTATCTGCAGGGTGGACGCAGGCCGCTGTGTTTTCCCTCTTGTCTCCCTCTCGAGCAGGCGCAGCAGTGAGCCGTGTGGATGTTGAGCGTGTTCAGCATAAATATGTACACGCAGACGCACTCTGACGCGTACTTGTGGTAATGGTGTTTGCGAGAATATTCCGTGACTTCGACACACGCGTGCCGTTTTGTACAGAAAGCAGCTGCGTGCATTTGCCCGCCGGCAACAGATGGCTTCTTTTTGTTCGTCATAACTGTCAATTAGGTTCTGGTTTGGTTGGTTTTCCGGCTGTCATCGATCCCCCCCCCCCCTCTCCCCCCACCTTCCCCCAGGAAAATTGATGCACACCACTAATTTTCACGCTCCCCACGCGGGCAGACTCTGACTCTTCCCTGTTTCTGTCACTTTCCACTGCAGCAAGTGTTCTCTGCAGTCCGAGCAGGCGTGAACCCTTCGGAGAACGCCTCCAATCAGACGAGCCTCTGGGACATCAGCTCCTCCTTTTTCTTTGCCGGGACTGTTATCACCACTATCGGTAAGAGACGAGGTTTCTGACTCCTACACAATGTCTCTCTGTCTCTCTCTCTCTCTCTCTCTCTCTCTCTCTCTCTCTCTCTGATTGCACGCGGTGCTTTGAAAAATGCTAAAAGGTGTAATGCAATTTTACTTTTATGACGCTGCCAGAGAGACATTAAGATGTGCATTTTAGCATGAAATTGCACAGCGGAATGGCTCTTTCTGGCACTAAATCTTTTCCAGCTGTTATCTTTTCAGATTGTACTGTATTGGACCATCGCTTTTAGTCTGCTAGTCACCAAGATTGCAAAAAAAATATATGAACCACACTGGTATCCACTTTAGAGTTCACAGTGTTGAAAAAACAAACCTTTATAAACAAGCACATGAAGAAAAGGAGCCGGAGTCCAGTGCCTTTTCCACCCAGTCGGATCACGTCGATGCAGTTGACTTATTCTTCAGGTGACGTAGCGGCCTGACGCGGCGCCCCCACCCTGCTGCTTGCGACACCACAACCCAAACACAGCTGCAGCTCCTTCTCCACACTCAGCTCCGCCGACTTGTTGCTCCTAATTTGTCAAGTTGCATTGGCCAAAGCCACAGCACACACACACACACACACACACACACTAATCGTATTGAGCAGGTTCAAGCAGACCTCATACAACCGCGGCCAGCTGTTGAGCTTCATCTCTTTCTGCCCCCCCGTTTGGGAAACAGGTGTTCTGTTGCGTTGCATTCAAGGGAACAGCGTGAAGAGCAAAGGCTGAGTTTGCACACAGATTAGATCTCGCTGCGGAAAGAAGCTGATCCGTGCTGGTGTAAAAGCACATGATCGCTGTCGGTCGCCACTGAATTCTGCCCGATTAGCGGGGAAACGGAGGAGCTGCTCATTAAAGCCGCTGCGGCGTTTCTTTTGTCAGAGACGAGCCGTTGACGTGCGGGAAGGAAAACAAAAAGGGACGTTGTTGTTGTTTCTTCTGTTGTTCGGGCCTCAGCTGCAGACGGAAGAGCAGGAATCCATATGCACATCTTGATTTGTTTAAACAGGCCTCTGTAATTGGTTGGTAGCAGTGAGGTGAAGGACCTTCTCTCCACACACACACAAACACACACACACACACACTCTTACTCTCATGCATTCAGGGAGTGAGTGGAGCAGGTGTACTGAGTGGTGCATTGCAGAGTAACTCCTGACAAACCGCCCCAGAACCAACAAAAATACAATAACACACAAAACATTCCGAGGTTCTACGTCAAAAAATGAACAGAAAAGCTTTATTTATTTAAGTTATTGTAATATTTGGCTCGGTTTCTTTTTCAAATGAATTTAGAAAATCGCATAGAATATGATTTGAAAAACAAATACACAATGAATTTGTCTTTTTGTTGCAAATAAATGCTTCATCCGATTTGTCTGTACAAGTTGGAAGCCCCCATTCTACACATTCATGAGGATTTCTGTTAGGCAATGTGTTTTGCGTCTTTCATTGTTTCATTATAAAATTGAAAAGCAGTTTAGGTGAGCATAGACATTCCCTCTGCTTTTATTATTACAATTTCACCATTTAACACACAGATCCCTTAGCAGCCACTGATTACATTTCCTCTGTGCTTTTTGTATTAATTTAAAGTACGTGCCGCTGCATCTTTAACAAGAATCAGTCTTTCACAGTAATTCACCTCCATGCATCGCCAGCAAGCCTTAATACGTCTACGGAACGCACGCATCACATCTGGAGCGCGAGTCACGCGAGCAGACCCTCCTAAAAAGAGAGACCGCTGTTGTCTCGTAGCTGCGCAGTGACATTTCTTTTGTTTTGATATCGTAATGCCTTTCAAAGAGCTCGTTTTAATGTGATTGGCTTAAAGCTGCGGGATGAGGAGAAAGAGGTTGAATTCAGGCTGCCCGGTTTGATCCCTTTTGATTCTAATATCAGATCATGGAGTTGTGCCAGAGTTTACTTTAATAAAGCCGCTGCTTTTTGGAAGAGCAACATGGCTGAAGAATCGCTGAAAATGTAATAAGTAAGGAAAATGAGAAAACAAAAGCAGCACCGTGTGTCTGAAATGAATAAAGTCGGTCAGTAAAAATGGCGTTTCCTCTCCCGGCATCGCCGCGTTTGTCGTTCGGCGTTCGTTCCAGTGGGAGAGACGAGCGTGGCGCCTAATCGCAGCCGATCGTTACGTAAACCAGTCGCTCCCTAATTAGTTTCTCTATTTTCAGGCTTAAGCTCAATATAAAGTCAAAATCTTAAGTTTAATGTAGGCGATGTTGACTTCAAGTGAGAAACTCATGGAACTTATTGGCATTTAACTAAATTTGGTGTTTAACCTGTAATTTTAGTCTATTGGAAATGTTTTAGTTTTAACATGAGTTTGGTTCAAATGTACGTCATCCTAATGCTGTAATCTGCATTTTGCAATATTGCATCTAGAAATCCAACTTTTTACCAGTTTTTACAGCGGAGATACTTCTTGTATTTTTATTTATTTTATTTTATCCTAGTTGAACAAAAGCCTCTCACCTCTGCTATGGTTTATACGATTCAAATATAATAAAAAAAATATATAAAAAACGAGAACGCATACCGCAATAATTCTGTTAATTCATGTTATTAAAGAACTTAATTCACACATTGCGGAGCCGTTCTGTCTCATTGGTGACGGAGGAGCGCTCAGAGGTGTTCGACGGGAACCGGCGTCCCGTTTTCCCTTTGAACTAATCACGAAATTGGGGGAGACTTGATTGTCATTAGCCGGCATCCTGCAGCTCACATCCGGAGACGTGAGTGTATTAATAAAGGAAAAGTGGATCCGGCTCATCATGCGCACCCGTTATGAAAGTTTAACTCTGAGAAGCCACATTGTTGAGTGTGTGTGAGGTCAGCTTTAAATAAAGCACCGGTCTCAAAGCCCCATCTGCTTTTCTAGCTGCACTTGATGATGAGTTTGGAGAGAAGATGAAAGGCAGTGAACCAGCGGTGGATTGAGATAAGTGTGCGTGTGTGTGTGTGTGTGTGTGTGGCTACAGACATCAGCCTGGGAGCAGCATACTAGTGTCTCTTTATTTTGGCTGTTCATTTCATTTTCGTCAGACTCGCTCGAGGACTGAGCTCGTGAATTATGAACTGGGGGGTTTCAGCACGACTTCCATCCCTCACCACTGACATGTCACTGCAGCTCCTGCTTTCTGGGAGGTTTCCTCACCACATGGAGTCTAATCAGCACATTCATGCAACAACAACAACAACAACAAAAACGTTTACCGTAATATACCCCGTCCTGTTGGAAGGGCGACACCACACTCTGCCATGCTGATCTGTGCTTTGGAATGAGCTAACGAACGATCCGTGTCTCCTCTCCGTCAGGATTCGGGAACATCTCTCCTCACACGGAAGGCGGGCGGATCTTCTGTATAATCTACGCTGTGCTCGGGATCCCCCTGTTCGGCTTCTTGCTGGCCGGCGTCGGGGACCAGTTGGGCACCATTTTCGGGAAGGGCATCGCCCGGGTGGAGAAGATGATTGTGGTGAGCTCCTCCGCCTGCGTGAGCTCGTCTTTGTTGACTCTTGAGTTTTCACGCGTGTGCAGTGAGCCGTTTCAATGTCAACAAAGTATAGGTGCAACATAATTAACCCTAAACAACGAATTACATTCTCTTTTCTGCATGCTCAAAACCCAGAAGAGCAAATAGCGGGTTTCTGTAGAGCAACATTTTAGGAGGTTCTGTCTTGGTTCTTTGCTGCCGGCAGAATAAACCACATAGCAGCAAAAAAAAATCAATCACAATGATGTAAGTCACACATCGGCTGTTGATTCTTTTCATATAGAAGCACACGGTGTTTGCATGCTGGCTGAAGCACTTCTGCCGAGCAGTTAGTCATGTGTGATTTCAAGAAAATAATGGACCTGGCAGCTTATGGTTGGTCGTTTAGTGTATCCTGGAAACTTAAGTGCTTATATGATCTGTTCAAAGTGTGCCCTTTAATTTAATTTCATTGTTGAACCAGTTGCAGGTGTAAATGTCTTAAATAAATTCATGACGTTGTAGTTTGTGAGGCACTATAATATGATTGTATCTTGCAGGGTTTTATTCCGAATTTAGCAGCAATGTAGGAGTCCGAGAAAAGAGAAAATCCCGTAACGTGCTGTTGGATGCACAGACGCTTGAGGTCACAGCTAATTGTCTTTACATGGGCGTAAAGAGTTAATTAAGTTTCAATGCACTCGGTCACTCACATGCAGTGTGTTGGTCGGGGAGTCATAGCAACCAGCTAATAGCATTACCTAATAGCCCGGGGAGGGGGGGGGCGCCTGCAGGGTAAAATTATTTCCCCGAGGGTTGACCCTGTGTGATTTAAAACTGCTCAGAGCGCCGGCGAGGAGTTGTTAAAGACATCGCAATCAGATGTCTTTAAGTCCCTGAAAGAGATAAAATGATAATGTAGTGGAGTCAATAACTGGCAGCCAAGTGCTATTTCTTGAAAACAGTGTTTTGCAGACGTGGGCCAGAGGTGAGGTGCAGAAACCCCCCCAATCATGAACTATTTGTAGCAGGGCTCGTTTTCGTGTGTGTGTGTGTGTGTGTGTGTGTGTGTGTGTGTGCAGTTTGCACAAACATGCATTGATGCAGGAGTGGAACACGAGTACTACTGCAGGGAAAGTTGGATCAAATGCAAATGGATGTTCACCGAAGCAGCTTTAGTCTTCATTAAAAACACACTGGTCCCAACAGGTTGGTTATGAATTCCTAGCGTAGCTCTGTGTCTTCTCTCCTTGGGGAAAAAGGAAAGAGCTTCTAACAGAGGGACCCGAGCAGCTGCTGGAGTAAAGATGCCGAGTGAGAAATGACCTCGGCTTCGCAAATCCCCCTCGGAATGTTTCAGCTACTTCTGCACACGGCGATCTGCTCTCCTTTGATTTTTCCACTGAAGGCCTCGTCCGCCTGTGCGCCACTGGACTGAGGGTCCGTCGCGCTGTGCTGCGGAGGACATTAGAAGTCATGGACTAAATGATCTGAGGGTCTGCCTGCTCTTATTCATGCTCCCCCTCCCTCAGAGAGACACCGCGCTGCGGGCTTACATAACTGGAAGGGAAAAGGGCACGTTACACCGCGAGACAACTCGAGGGAAAAGGAGGAAGAGGGAGCAGCGGCATGTTCAATATGACCTTGTGTTGTGATGCAAAAAAAAAAGAAGAGCAGTGGAAATTAAATTCTTGCGGTGGAAGCACAGGCTGTAACTGCAACAGATCCATCGCAGTAGCTGCTACTATGACGGCACGCGAAAAACACTGGATATAAGTTGTTAGTTTTTACAGTGCAGCTCGGGTGGGCGGGCCATCTGACGGCAAGCGTTGTGTCGCATGAGCTTGGGCAGACGGACATGTGAGATGTTGGAAAACGGCGAACGTATTCATGAGAGGAGGTCGAAGGAAGTGACTCATCCCAATGTGAAGTGAGCAAAGAAAATGAATAAAGATGTCGGGGCGGTGGGAGGTGGGCCGCATGTCCACTTCCTTCACACAAAACCCAGCTACCTGCACTCGCCGGGCCTCCCGCTGAGCACTTCCTGTTTCTCTCGCTGGGGGGGAAAATCACTAATTCTTGTCTCGTCCCCCATCAGAAGTGGAAAGTCAGCCAGACGAAGATCCGCGTCATCTCCACGCTGATCTTCATCCTGTTCGGGTGCCTCATCTTCGTGGCCCTGCCGGTGGTCATCTTCAAGCACATAGAGGGCTGGAGCACGCTGGAGTCCATCTACTTCGTGGTCATCACGCTCACCACCATCGGCTTTGGGGACTTTGTCGCCGGGGAAAAAGGTGGATTGTCTCTTGGATTTACAGGCCTTCTTTCATTTTTTCCTGTCCTTAAATGAGTGTTGTTTATAGTCTCGTTCTTCACATTGTAGTTCTAGGAAAACACACAGAACTAATATTCTATGTTCCACCTCCTGTATCACATCAGGCTCTATTTAAGCATCCACTGAATTTACAGTATCACAAGTTTATATTCTTAGAACCATCTCAATATTTTATCAGTGTTGCTCCATGAACAATGTCCATTTACCATTAATAGACTACCAAGATCCCACAAATGGATTTATATGAATAAATAACAGTTTTCGTGAATATTTTTATTTAATATATGCCATTTTATTCTTTTTGAATTAGTCTCCTGACTTTTTAAAAATATTCTTTAAGGTCTTGCAAATTGGTCGCACTCAGGATTGCGTGGGGGGGGGGGGGGGGGGGCAATTAAAGGCCGACAGATACGGCAACTCTCTAGAACCAAGGCTCATTAAATGATACAAGTGTGAAAGATAAAGCCTAAGACATGAAGCCTTTTCACACTACGGTGTGGAGGTGGATTTCCTTAAACAGACAAATGAGGTAGAGGTCAAAGGTCAGGAGGAAGGAGGGTGGAGGGCAAAGCTGGAAATATACACGCTCGTAATTTGCGTTGAGACAGCCCATATGAGCTCGTAATGTTACACACATACGTTTTCCGTCCCAACATGCGCGTCCAGGAGGTATGAAATATCTCCACAACAGCAAACCCTGCTTGTTTCTCTTCTTATTTTAGAATTCTTCGGCCCAAGTAACACGGAGCATTGTGTAACAGATTGTGTAACGCCCGCTCGCTGCGTGTTCGCTTCTGCAGGCGGGGCTGAGAATCCGGAGTTTCTGAACTACTACAAGCCCGTAGTGCTGTTCTGGATCCTGGTGGGCCTGGCCTACTTTCGCCGCCGTGCTCAGCATGATCGGAGACTGGTTCCGGGTCATCTCCAAGAAAACTAAAGAAGAGGTACGTGAGAGTGAGAGAGAAACCGTTTCATTCGTTTCACCCCAGAGGCGTTTCACAGAGAGGACGAGAGGACGTTTGGAGACAAGCGCTGCCTGTTAATAAAGACGCAGTGGCACAGTGGTCTTCTTCTTTAAGGAGGCCAAAAGACAGAGAGTTATATTGTCGATCCGTCGACCTGCCTCTCAAGAAACAGCCCCCGTCAGCTCCAAAATGTGGGGGGATTTACCAAGTTAAGAGCTGGAATAAAGTCACTTTCAAAATGAAAGTGACATGAAACGTGAGAGTATAAAATCAACAACCACCATTGAAACACGCTGGATTTATATTCATAAGCTACCGGCACGATACTTTGCCGTTGCTTCCCAAAATGACCCCACAAGAACGTGTGGTTCGATGTCTCACCGGCCTTCAACCGGACAAGCGTGAGCCACAAAACTACATACGAACTAACGCTGTACACACAAATCTGACCCTCGCCGCAATAAAATGGCTTCCAACCAGCTCGCCTCACGCCTCCTTTGCCGCGTCCTGACGTGTTAACCATATTCTAATGATCATGGCGAGATCTATCACATGGCCTAACACCTCGCGTCCTTTTACGGTTCCTTTTTCCTGTCCGGAGTGATGAATGGCTCTCCGGAGGAGAAAATGCCATCTGGTTGGATTGAATATTCGGTTGTGTTTCCAGTGGCTGCTGCTGAGTAATACATTTTTTTGGCAGGTTCATTAATTACATGTAAGAAGGATAAAGAGAAAACACAAAAGCATGAAGAAGCCAAACGAGCGCGTCGTCGTCTCTCGGTGTCCTAGTCAGCGCGATGAAAACGGCGACGCGGCGATGCGGAGCGATCGGGTGCAGAGAAAGTCAGAAAGGAGAAGGGAAAAGCGTGTGTGAGTTTTCACTTACGTACTCGCGAGTCTCCCTGAGCACGAACACCTCAGAGCCTCGTGGATAATTAAAGGCGCCGGGCGAAAGGAAGCGTCCCGCATTACGAAAACAAGACGAACGACGTGCTCGGCTGGCCTCTCCTCTCCGCCGCAAACAGACCGGAGACAGGAAGCCGGGGACATCACAGAGCGGACGGGTTTTGTCTCGTGGCAAAACCCGTAATAATAATTTTATGCTGATAATAAAAGCTCTGTGAAAACAACACAGAGACAAGTTAACAGCCTCGGCGACTCTCACGCGTTCATTTAAAACATCGTCCATTCCAAGAGCTCTTTTCATTTTGCATTTGACCCTTTTAACCTTTCAAGAGAGACGTTTGCATTCATAATTATCCGCGCCGCCTTTCATTTCAGATTCTATTACCTCTTCAGCCTGTCGGGGAATTGTTACGGCCAGAAAAACAAACCTGCTCCCTTTTTTCTGCGTCACAACCTTCAAAGACAGAGACACATTTTTCCCATTTCCCTAACAAACCCTCACAATCCTTTCTCGCCCTTTGGCACGCATGCTAAAGACCCAGCACGTCATGTATGAGTACTGAAGCACATCGTACAGAACAGGGACCTCGGGTTTGTGCTCGATCCCCTGCAGACGTTTCTCCCTCCGTGTCTCACCTGCAGGTCGGCGAGTTTCGGGCCCACGCGGCCGAGTGGACGGCCAACGTGTCGGCGGAGTTCAAGGAGACCCGGCGGCGGCTCAGCGTCGACATCTACGACAAGTTCCAGCGCGCCGCCTCCATCAAGCGCAAGCTGTCGTCCGAGCTGGGCATGAACCCGTCGCTCAGCCAGGAAATGACCCCCGGCAGGAGGGCCATGTCCACCAGCCTGTGCGAGGACAGGGAGGCCTACCCCAGCTTGACTCTGTCCCTCAGCCCCGTCTCGGGGCGGCTGGCCAGGAGCGGCAGCCTCTACCTGAACGGCCTCAGCCCGGACTACGCCGACCGGCGCGAGGTGGCCATCATCGAGCACCTGAAGTGAGCACGGCGGCGCCGAGGGAACGGCCGAGTGGAACGCGCCTATAGCGAGGATTGATTGGGAAAAAAAACCTTGAAAGGGACTGAAACCGCCCAACCGGATCGACTCACCGGGAACGGGACGATTGTGCGAGAGCGCGTGAATTCAAGAGGAGACGCGCCTCATCACGAGGACAGAAGGACGCGAAAAGCCCGCGTTGAGGTCGCCACACGTGGGCACACGTGACTAAACACATTCCTCCAGCCAGTGCCGGCCCGAGCCTCTTGGGGGCCCCCCCCTCCCACCACACACAGTCACCTGTGCTAGAAGATAATTGGCACAAATGTCACGCTATACTGTTATAGCGAAAAGTTAAACGAATACAGTGAGGTTATAATACAAAACTTGGGCTGCTTGCAGCATGAGCGAACTAAGCGGCTGCTTGGGGCACCAAGCAGCCGCTTAGTTCGCTTATGCCTTGGGCCGGCCCTGCCTCCAACTCAGTAAGTCATAGATGTGCTCGTCATCTCTCGCTGAATTACCTTAACATCTGCATCAGATGAAGAGGATCCATATCCGTTAACGACACTCCACATCGACAAAGGACGCTTCTTCTTCAGGCCTGTGCTAACGTCAATGAATGTGGTTTTTTCTTCTTCAGTTCACTCTTCTTCCAGTGTGATTTCATCTCGCTAAAGAGACGAATGTTGACTTCTTTGCTTCCGTTTCACGACTGACATTCAGCTCTCCGCCCCCGAGGAATAAACCCACTTGTGCCTTTCTGAAAAATCCACACTGAACACGCCGGGGCGACGATGCATGAAGAACGGAGCTGCTGCACACTGTCTGCCCAGTTAAACACATGAGCACGGCGCTAACAAAGGCATTTTTAATTCAGCTCTTTTTTTTTTAGGAGGAATCCGCAGCTTTTGCATGGATCTGTTTTTCTTAATAGCGCGTCATTGTGATTCCACCCGGTGCCCGACTCAGTGGTCGGACCTCCTCCCCCCGCTCAGGGCCAAAGGAGGATCCCGTTTCTTTTCTCACAGAAGAATCATCACAGTATCAGAAGTGCTTTCGGTGTTTCCCGAGGGGAAGTACACACTGTGTGTCACTGCGGCGATGACAGCGGTGGGCGTGAGGCAGTTCCTCCACTTACCTGCAAAGAATGTCTCCCCTCGCTTCATTATCATGTAAGTCTCTTTATTTTCAGGAGATTTGAAATATCTCCTAAGTTGCTGGTCGGCAGTGATTCAAGCGAATGCGTCTCTGTGGCTGATTTGATTGGAGATGGCGAGTGTGGTGGGAACGTCGTAGCACGGTTAATATCTCACTTTCATTAACGATACAGACTTTGTTCACGTTTTAAACCTTCCGGGTGGAATGTTTTTTTGGATTAAGGGTATTATATTCTTAATACATTTATCAGTTTGTAGCATTAAAATTTGCTATAAATATGTCAGTGTGAAAGCCAACTGTATGACACGTGGGATATCGCGTGGGAATTCTTTTTGCTAGAGGAACCAGTTGCACCAAATCTTTCAAAAACGTGGCCTATACTTGATCTTGAACTAAATAATTACACTTTAACTGATTTGGATGGAAAAAATAGATATAATTTGAAATAGTTGACGCAGGGATCACAATGAAAGACATTAACGTAACTGCTAAAGTAGCTAAAGAGCCACACAGGTAATGAGAGCTTTTATTTAAATAAAAGTTGTTTTACTGCTCTCCTCCCAACTGGAATGATTCAAGAACCTACTCTGTATTTATTTATTTATTTTTTTAATAGTTTGTAATTGCGGCTTCTCACCGCTGTGTGTAACGAACCATCTGGTGCGCCGGTTAAAAACCACTTAATGCCAATACAGTTAGACTAAATAACCAAACAGTGCCAGCTGAATCTCCCTAATCTGATATTTCCCCCCCTCCCTCATTCTGAACTGCCTTTACACACCATTCATTCTGAAACACAATAGATGCATGTATACATAAAGAACATTTACAAAAAGATTGGTCTAATAAAAAGGCATCACCTGTTTCCTAGTTTGGTTTTCTGTTTCCTTTCACTGCAACTCATGACTGAGGAAACACGACAGGAAGGAGAGAAGACAAACTTCAAACGTGGTCAGATTCACTAAAGAAAAAATCATAATATGAACCCTTGTATACAAAAAGCTTTCCATAGCGTTCAAAGATGGTACGTCAACGTGCAATAAATAAAACAAGAGGAGGACTGAAGTCGTGCTGAGGGGGCGGAGGGGCGGGAGGGGGGGCGGTCCTTGATGTGGCGCTTTGATGATTGACAGCGACTGAGAGGCGAGATGTCAGCGCTGAGGAAGTCGAGGAGTGTTGTCGATGAAGCGTTACGTAAGACGGGAGGCCACATGTGAGGAATACCCGTGCATGGTCGAGGTTACAGTAAGTGTGTGTGTGTGTGTGTGTGTGTGTGTGCGTGTGTGTGTGCGCGTGCAGAACTAATTTAATTTCCACCCGCAGCATTTTCCCGGGGCATCCTCTTCTATTCCCACAGAGGGAGTTTTTAATTAAGTCTGTGTTCAAGCATGCCGAATGTATCTATTCATTCATGTCTGCAGACATGAGCCTCATTTTGAATGTAAAAAAAAAATAGAAACATTTTGATTTAAGTATGCAAAGGAGTTCAATTAGATCTGTGGGTGAGCTGTGAAAACATCTCCAGGCTCCTTTGACGATGCCGCCTCTCATTCTAGTTAAAAAGATGTCTGTCTAGAATAGATCCAATGGCACTTGTTAGAGGAAAACAAACGTTTACTTTGTAACGTTTAAATTCCCCAAAAAACGGGGGTAATGTACGCGCATATTTTATTAAGTGCTGCATGCCACTATAAATGCTACTTCTATTGTTATCACGTCAGATGTTTCTATAACTGCAGACTTTGCTTTTGATAGATCTGGCAACTGTTTGTTTCCAGTATGTTAACATGTTAATGTGGGCGTACGTCCCCGGAAACAAAGAAGAACTTTTCAGAAGGTTTAGAATAAAATATTTCACATGCAAAAAAACACCCACGGGTATTGTTTTCTTTTTGTGCTTGAAAACAAATGCAGTAAATTGATATTTTACTGTTATTTACCATATTTTTTCACATTTCCTTATTACTCCATCTCCAGCAGAGCATATCAAGGTAGGATTTGTCGCTGCCAGTGGGATGAAAACCCATCTGAACGGCGTTATTGTTACCTCGCGGTGGATTCTGAAACACCTTTACTTTTTTTATAAGCAATTTTTACGGATAAATAAGGTGAAGCTGCCAGTTCTGCAAATGACATAAATGCAACATGCGAGCAGCCACAGTTCCGCTGTGGCCGGTTCGTTATCGACCCTGCCAGGAGAGAGACGGCACAGGACCGTAGGTGCTGAATTACACCGAGAGGGTCCCCTCGAAGCCCTCCAACCACGGGTTGAACGCAAAGAGGGAAACGTCCTCTCACAACCAGCCGGGTCCATTAGCGGTTCTGTCTGCGGTGACATCAGAGACTTAACGGTGAATCACTCGGGCCCACACTGCCCACACGCTGCGGGTCGCTTGTGTGTGTGTGTGTGTGTGTGTGTGTGTGTGTGTGTGTGTGTGTGTGTGTGTGTGTCTTTTCTTTGTTTATTAAGTTATTTGCACCTGGGAGAAACATAACTCACTATTGAATGAGTTAGAAAGTACTTTCTCCAGCGTGAGGGACCCAGCGTTCCATCTCCTTGCTGCCTCGTTAGTCAGCGTCTGTATCAATGACCTCGGCTCACTGGTGCTTGTGTCATTGTAGAAACAGGAAAAAAAAAAGAAAAGGCGTGTGGGGGCTTCATGGAGTCAAATCAATGCTCAACAACGTCTGTCTTGCCTTGACTGAAAAGCTAATAAATTGTACAACATGCACTGCAGCTGTGTTTCACGGACAGTTCGATTGGAACGTCGAAGCTGTGACTTCCTGATGTAATTTACCTTTTATGTTTCCACCTAAGCAGCAAAATGTTGAGCTCATCCGTTCAAAAAGGAGAAGCTGTGATCCCAATCAGTTGATTTTGCACGTTGGATATTCAGCTCTGATTCATTCAACGAGTCCCTTGACATCATTTGACCTTTTTAATCACATAATAGCAGAACTAAGTCTAAAAATCAATTTAAGGGAAATACCAACTCTAACGGCAAAAAGGGGAAGGATTTTAATCAGAACCGGCAGATATTAAGTGAAAGGCTTTGCAGACCCCCGTCTGCTGTGGACAGATTTCTACTCCATTAGACACATTTCAGCTGTGACGGCTCTTCAGTGCCGCTGACGTTTATTGGGACCATTTTTTTTATCACTATCTTAATTGCAAAGATGGGTGGTTCTAGGTTTTCCTTCAATACACACTTATCTTAGGACAGTATGTTTGGATATTCGTGAGCGCTGTTACGAGAGGATTGCCTGAATTTCAAAGTAGTACGAGTAAGACCAGAAGGGTTGCCATGGAGATAAGCCTTACTCTTCCACTACCGACCTTGTATTATTCCCTTAGTTTGACTTTTTGAGATTTCTTTTTTTGGTTAATTAACTACTTTTCTTGTCAGCGTACCCGTGTGTCAGCCGACTTCTAGAAAGTGGTGCCGATTGTCTTTGTGTGGCAAGGGAATTATTAGTGCAGTGCACCGGCACGTTGTGTTTTTTGCTATAACACAAAAACATTCGGTATAATGTTTTTGTATTGTGAGCAGCTGCACAGCTTCCAAAGTCCCCTCAAAAAGGAAAATACATGAAATATGCCCCTGCTGGTGCATGCAGGTCTATTTACAGCCGTTTGGTTTCTAGAATGGTGCATAGGCGTAAATATGACGTTAAAGAGTCTTCAGTCTCCACTTCAGTCTTAACCTGATACAACAACAGCCGCAAATCCACAGATTGTGGATCGTATGCTGTTATAGATTGAAGGATCCAGGGCTTTCAATAAATGCATCGATTTTAACCGATAGCTACATACACTAGGACGGTCATTGATTTTGGACCAGCGACCCACAAGAGCCATTCATTTGGAGTAAAAGTACACTGCTGTATGTGCTTACTGCCTAAGGGCTCACTTACATTATCACAATGTTATGTGTAAATCTGTACAAGAGGATACAGATTGGGATGCAAACTTTAACGTGTCTGACATTAAGATGTGACAAAGGGTGAAAAAAGATTATGCCAATTAAAAAGCCATAGTTTGGCCATTCTCTCAAAAAGGATTTCAGCCCAAAATGTTAAACCCCTTTTCTTATCTTGAGTTAAAAATATAGTGTTCGCACGTAACTCATCCCAGGTGTTTACATTTTGGTGTGTGAACATGGTCCAGATGCAAAGCCTCGTTATTTTAACAACACCGCAGCTGAAGGTTCATTTAAGGAGCGTTTGCATCCTGTTCTTTCCACTTTCTTCCTTCTCGACAATCCTTGGGACGCGCCGTCGCGCACCGTTCACCTGCTCGGCCCCTGGGTTCGTGCTGAAGAAAAGAAGTAAGACCAGCGTGATCCCATAAGTACAGCTGCTCCAGAGGGCTTCGAGAGCATCCGTGCACAAGAGAAACCAATCATCGAGGCCAAATGAGGGAGCGGCTTAAGATCCATCTTCCTACGCAGGAAAATTCAAGCACGACTGAATTCCTGTATCTCTGATTGGTTTACAGAAACGGTTTCGGCCCCGTTGGGAAATTTGAAATGTGGCTGCAGGCCTCTTGAGAGAAACAGATGCAGAAGGCCAGCATTATTATTATAACAGCACCACGAGCCCGGCGTTTTAAGTGTAATTGGATTCAGCACAATGACGTTTTAGATTCAGAAACTTTTGCAATTCGCCATCCGACATCATGAGGTGGCTCTTAAGCTCTCAGCGAGAACTAATAGAGAAGAGGATCGATCGCCGCGAGGAGCCAGACAGCTATCGACGAGTGTCTGCAGAGCTTTTACGAGCCATTTTTGTGGATCAAGTGGATCCTCGACAAAACCTTCGAAAGCACCTCAACATTTCCCCTTGAAGTTAAAATCATTTATTTTATAGTGGGAAGAACAAAAAAGAAACATTAAATACTGCCTCTTATTATCCATTACTTTTATTTTAAATCGGACCATTTCTTCACGAGCAGAGCGAAGTCTGCAGTTAGTCTAAATTGGTCTCTCCTCACTGCTCGCAGACTGACAATCATCCATCGCGTCAGGGGAAAAAAATATATATTTCCCAACAGTTGAGTGCCACAGAATGCAAACGAAGGCTCAGATTGATTATTGAGCGGTTACATAACATTCACATCACAGGCAAATGTGCTGACAAATTGTGCATTAACTTGCACGCCACATAAGCTCATTCGACACACAGGATGACGTGTGGACGCACAGCTGGGTGCTGAGAAGGAAGGGATGACTTTCTCCCGCATCAGCAGAGAAAAACAAAAGACATTCAAAGAGATTGCAGGGAAATGGATGAAGACGCATTGTGAGGTCAGAAACTAAATGAATCAAATTGCTGTCTTTTCTTGCAAAAACAGAGGCCAATGACAGAAACTGCGGGGGAACAAAATCCTCCTGCAGCAATGCCGGCTGGCTAATCATTCACAAGGGCCGCATCACACGGAAACATCTGCCAAACATTACAGGCGGAGCCGAGCGGAGAGCAAACAGCAGAGCGAATCTGTGACAGGTGCCTCCGGTAATTAATCTACACAGGCGCCAACACCGAGGCTGACTGAGGAAAGGCAACACACAAACCCACAAACCAAATTTTCCCATTTCCATACATCTTTTTGAATGTGATATACCTGCGCATGAACATAGTTTAATTGGCTTCAGTGCGTTTTAACCACTAGTGCTCTTTTCCCCCCTTGAAGGATATGATTGCCTTGATGAGGGTCTTTTTCTTTCTATTGTGGAAAAAACCGACAGTCGAAGTTGGAAATTCACAGGCATTGATTGGAAGGAGAAAGAAAACCTCCCGCCTTAAACCCGCTGATACGACAGAGAGCTCAAAACAATCAGCTGCAATCAATGAGAATAAACCCGGAGACTTTGCGCCCCGTTCCAGATAATTGCCCTCACTGCTTCATTGTTAACTCTGGTGGTTTTTGGTGGGATTTGAGCAGGTTTTCACACTTTTGGGATTGGATGGGAATGTAATGGTGGAGAAGTACATAAAATAAAAACTACTTTTATTTAAAAGTTGAGTAGAAATTCTCTTATTATACAATCACGGTGCGTGAATATTCTCTGCGTGCATAAAAGGGACAGATTACCCCGAAAACAAAGAATTCCAAGTGATACTTTTACAATAAAAAAATATTTACCAACTTGGCAAATAGCAAGAGAAGCATATTTCATCTCTAAAATCAACATAGATCCAAAAGAACAATGCACATTTGAATACAACACAGGTATGCGATCGGTATGCGTCTTCCTGTCAGGCTCAGTGAGAGCTCTGCTTTACTGATTGCACAAAATGACTCAGCCCTCTTTCCTCCGCTAGCGAGCACACAGACACGCGTTTTATTCTAATCAGTGGAGTGGTTTTTTTTAAGTAAGATGTTCCTTCTACCATCCTGATTTGGCTTGAACTGCGGGGGTATTTTTTTTTCTAAGGGAAACTCTCGGTGGCCTTTGATCCTTTTAACATCAGAAGTCGCGGTCCCAGCCGGAGAACTCCTCCTCCGCCTTCGTCTGATCAAGAGGGAAACGATCAAAGTTGATGTAGCAGGGGCCCTGATGGAGGAGAAAGTATCATTCCACTGGAACTTGCGGATCCATTTGACACACACATATATTCCTGTCAGACTGTGAGTTAATTATCAACAGCGTGTCGCTATCGCAGCTTATTGGACGAACAATCTGTTTGATTTCGGTGCCGTTCTTTGCTCTCCTTTTCACAGAGACACCCTTCCCAGGTGTGACGTCACGGATGCTCCGCTGGCCTCTTTGGGAGCGGCCATTGTTGTTTTTTTACAGAACAGCCAATCAAACTGCCTCGTGAGCCTCCTGATTGCACATTCAGTCATGTACATTCAAAAGGATTGAGGAACACTGATCATTGTAAAAAAAAAAGCTCTTTCAAATGTTTCTATACATCTTAAAACTCGGCTGTGCTCTTTTTCTCTATTTTTCTTCGAGTAGAACAGTCGTTGCTTGCCTTGCGGATGAGCCGGACGGTGGGGGCGTCGAGTTGACCCACGCGCAGCTTGTGCCAGTTCATGCTGCTGAACCACCTGAAGGGAGGAGAAGGAGGTTGATTACACGATGAGAGCGAGGAAGCAGTGAAAAAAACAAGAGGATTAGACAAAAGGTTCACGTACATTTCCCCTTTGCACATCATCCGGTGGCCATTACCTGTGATTCCGGACGTCGCTGATTCCGTTCTTGGTGTTTCCTAACCTCTGACCGGGCCGAGGTCTGCAATCAACAACGCAATGCATCATTCAGAGAGGCCGGATTCACCTAATGTTTGATTAGTCACACTTTTTAAGAGCTCTGCATTCAAAACAGCAAGTGTATATTGTGACAGATTGAATGAATATGTTCAATAATTCATGCTGTACACTGAGAGTAACTCTCATCAGCATTAACCTCCATCATTTTTATATACATGCATGATGCAGCACATTGACTTCATTTTAATCGACGTATTTGTCTCACCTGCACATTTTGCTGATGATGGACTTGGCGGCCTCGCTCATGTAAGGCGGGTACTTGAGAACCCCGTCCAAGATTTTTGCATAAATCTTCTGAGGCTCTGAACTTGAAAAAGGAGGGCTGACAAGTAGAAGAGAAGACTGTTGTTTTTCTACGCTCCAGCAACAAACAAAAAAAACACACATCTAGTTTGCTGCTGAGAGACTTGAAGCCTGCAGATGCCGGATTGTGCAGAAGTCACATTTCTCTACTGCCATCTACTGGTCAACATTGGTGTGACCACACAAGCACTAGAGGTTAAAATAGTTTAATCCATAGCAAAATATTTGCTGAAAAGCTTTTCTTCAGACAGGCGACGGGTGTAAAAGCATTACCTTCCCACCAATAGCTCATAAACTAGGACGCCGAGGGACCAGAAGTCCACTGCAAAGTCATGTCCCTGGTTCTTGATGATCTCCGGCGCCATGTACTCGGGAGTACCCACAAACGAATAGGTCTTGTCTCCATGCGCCATCGCCTTGGAGAACCCAAAGTCCACCTGTCGACACACACACACACACACACACACACACACACACACTTGAGTTGAAAGGGCTCAACAATGGACAGTCAAACAACAGGTGAGTGCTGACCAGTTTGACGTAGCCCTTTATGTCCAGCATCAGGTTCTCTGGCTTCAGGTCTCTGTACATGATGTTCTTCTTATGCAGGTAGGCGTAGGCCTCCACCACACAGGCGGTGCAGAACACAGCGATGGGCTCGTCAAAACGCCCCCTGAAACCAGAGACACGACTCTTCAACAACCTTCCCCGGCTCACATTTGGTTACAAAAACCGGCGAATGACCTTCGACCGTCGCGTTTTGCAGCCACGCTTTGAAAAAGCGGAATTTTTGGAGGAATGGGTCGATATTTTCTCACACTTCTTTGAGTTTGGTCCAGATCTCTCCTCCCACGCAGAACTCCATGACCATGTAGATGTATCGCGTGTCTTTGAAAGCAGCGTGAAGGCTGCAGAGGGAGAAAGAAAGCTGGATTAAACCACCGATTGTTTGTGTTTTCGATAACTGACGGTTGACTGCGCGTCAGGGGTCATAGATACCTGACAATGAAGTTGCACTGGGTGGCTTTCAGGATCTTCTTCTCAAACAGTATGTGCTGCTCCTGTCTCTTAGCAACAATGTGCTTCTTGCTGACTCGCTTCATGGCGTAATATTCTCCGTGGTTCCCTGTGGTCATCTTAAAACGAGAAAAAAACAACAGTCAAGTCTTAAATACGTCGGTGAATATGGATTTTTTTTATTGACTGTGTGTGAGACAACCACACTCACCAGCTGCACTCGACCAAACCCTCCGACCCCAAGCGTGACAGGATCCCCTTGATAGCGCCCCTCCTGGTACATCACGGGGACCAGGTCCTTGAACCTCAGCGTGGAGCCGGGACTGATTGAGACGGACCAGAAAAAGAAAAAAAAGTCGATTTGACTCAAAAGAACTTATTTATTTACGTCACCGTGATCGTTTTACGTCGTCTTCAACAAGCGCTCACCTCGACCTTTCTGAAGCTTGCGCCTCCTGCAGCACTTTGGAGCTGTGAAGCAAAAAAAAACAACAAATGATTTCCGTGCAGGCATTTACTACTGTCGGCGAGATACAAAGGATTCCCGGCGATGCAGTGCCGGCCCGAGCCTCTTGGAGGCCCTAAGCAGAATTTTATTTGGGGGCCCCCCTCCCACCACGCACAGTCACCTGTGCCAGAAGATTATTGGCACAAATGTCACGCTATACTGTTATAGCGAAAATTAAACGAATACAGTGAGGTTATAATACAAAACTAGGGCTGCTTGCAGCATAAGCGAACTAAGCGGCTGCTTGGGGCCCCCTGGTCAGGGGGCCCTGCGGCGATGTAACAACAAAGGGTTCCGCTGCACTTACTCGTCAAACAGCTCCAGGTGCTCTACGGGAATCGTCTCTTCAAACACCCTAAACGAAAGGTATCGTCAGTGAAAAGAGCCCGCAACAAAATGCCGACGCAATGGATGCACATGTGACATGCAGGGCCTAAGCGGACGGGACGGGTGGCGGGGGGATGATGATTTGATACGCAGCCACTCACTCCTTGTCGATGGAGAGGCAGGTGACGGGGCCGTCCGCGCTGCAGGTGGCGGTTCTCAAGACTTCCCTGCGGGGGGAGAAACGATGCAACGTGTGTGTCAAACGTGTCGTCACCGTTCGTACACAATTTTCTGTGTGTGTGTGTGTCAGGATAATTAGAGAAACCGTTGACAGCGATCACATCATGTTTTCCACCCGAGTGAACTGTGACACGCGGTTTCTTGATTTTACAGGCAGGATTTGTATTAAAAAGCCAATATCAACATATGAGTCTTTTGTTTGTACTGCAATGTACTTGGTTTTTATGTTGTTTTTTTCCCCCACAACCACCAGCCAGAAGGTGGCCACATAAGATTTGAAGTAATTTGGACACCAACAGCACTGGACAGTTCAAGGATGTAACTGGGGCCCTTCTGAATTCGGTGAAGCAATTTCCTGTTACATTTACAACACGAGCTGTCAGGTTGCACAAGAGCACTGAGAGTCGTACGAGTCGGCAACGAATGGCCTGAGGCGGGCGTTGCTATGGTTACCGTATGAGGGCCTGTTCCCCGAAATGCTCCCCTTTCCCCATCCGGCGAATCTGCTTCTGATGCCCGTTCACGTTCTTGGTCACCAAGACCTGAGGGCGAAAAAACACACGAGTCGGGGGGGGGGGGGAGACATCACAGGTGCGTTTATATATTTATGAACAGGCGGGTGCAACACACCACAAAAAACGCACACAGTGAACACTGTACCTCTCCCTTCAGGATGATGTAGAATGCGTTTGCTTCTGCTCCTTCTTTGACTATGACATCTTTGTCTTGGTACTTCACCTAAAGGAGACAAGCAGGAACAGAACCTCTTCTTTTCACAAGCAAAGCGTATTTGATTTACAAGACAGCGGCACAAATATTACAGTATCTTAAACACGCCTTCTTGCCAGGCTACTGAGATTTAGAATGTGTCAGAAACAACAAAAAAAACTCCCAAAATAGAGCTACCCAAGGAACTAAAAAGACCCTTGTATTTAACTGTATCTTAAATAACAGATAAAAGCAACCAACACAGCATTTCATGATCAACAATTCCACGCAAAGTTCCCGTTGGGACATCGAAGTACACACCTCCTCCATAGAATCAATTATTTTGGACAGCTGGACATCGTTCAGCTCCTTCAGAGTACGAGACCTGTGACGGAAGGAAGCAGCACCCAGACAGTTGTTACAGCAGTTACTTGACGGCAGCGAGAGACAACAGGAAACCACCAAATCAATCGGGGACATTAAATAGTGTCCCCGCTGAACAGTTCATACAACTAACGTCTTCAGGAAGCCCAGCAGCTGCTCTCGCTTCTTCTTGGACTTGTTGGTGATGATTGTCCTGTAGGTCTGTCGCTCCATGCACCACAGACGCACCGCTGTCATTGCTGCAACGGGTGAAAGAGAACCGCAAGAATACTGAAACCACAAAGAAAGGAAACCATTTGCACTGTCCCTTATGCAAAAAACACAACTGACCTTTGACCGTGGCTGTCCGTCTGCAGTTGTACAAGATGGCCAGTTCCCCGAACACATCACCGGTGGTCAGGCTGCGGAGGGTTTGGCCCGCCTGAGTGACAACGAGCTCGCCGGCTGCGATGGGAGGAAAACATTTGAAGCTTTGGACACAAACCCCCACGTCCACACCGACCCGGTGGGCGTGTGTCCCCCCCCCCCCACCTGCTACGATGTACATGCTGTCTCCTTCCGTGCCCTCTTTGATGACCTCGTCGTTGGGTCGGTAGCTGGACACGTCCAGGAGATCCACCATCATGGCCGTCTGCTCGTCGTCGAGGCGGCTCAGGAAGTCGTTCTTCTGGATGGCTTTGACGATCAGGTCGGTCTCGCTGGTGGGAGGAGGTGAGAGAAGCTTCAGTTCGTTGAAATCTCAAATGAATCCCGTTTACTTCTTTACTTTCTCTTTTTTGGGGGGTGGGGGGGGAAGGGGGTGGTTGTTTGTTTGTCGTGCAAGGGAGGACATTTGCGTCACCAGCACTGGACATTGAAAGACGCCGCGCAGTCTTTTACGTAAACGGGACATCCCGCAATCAGCAGTGCCTGATTACCAACCTGGCCATTTTCTTGACCCTCTTGCGCAACTCCAGGGTCTCGGGGATGGGCTCAGAGGCGACGATGGCGGCGCGGCTCTTCCTGATCTCCGGTTCAATGGCATTTCCGCTCTGAGGGGGGGTATCTGAGGCGGGAAAAACAGCCGAACCCACGTTAACTGTGAGTGTCTGCAGCTGAAATGGGGGGGGGGTCAAAGGTCACCTGGTCCGCGTCCTTCTTTACCCAGATCTCCATGATGGCCGTGCAGCTCCTGCAAGAGCTTTTCTTTCTCGTGCAGTCGTTGTTCTGTGAGAAACACCAAGCGGGAAAACACACTTAGAGCACAAAGTGTCACACGGAACATGCCGATAAGACCGGATCGCGTAAGTTGAGGCCCTGCGATCAACACACGTACTGAAGATGACGGGCAGTCGGGTGTCTTTGGTGCACCGGGACAATGCAAAGAGGATGAGCTGTAATTTGATTCGAGCGCTGCCGTGACAGCCGTTGGGTCTGTGAGAAGGTGGCTCTTTAACGGTGTACTCACCCAGGTCTTTGTTTTGCCTCTGCAGCTCCTGGTTGATCATACATTGCTTTTCTAGCCGCTGCTTCAGATCCTCTAGTTGCTTCTCCATGACTGCAGGATAAGAACATACCACAAGATGTAGACGACGAGGAGAGGATGCAGCGAAGACAGCCTGCAGCACTATCGCCGGTTGGAAGGCATCCCGACCCCCAAACATGCAACACGTGCAGACTCACAAACCCCGCCTGTCATATTTGAACATGTACCTGTGCTGATGCCTTTGTACCCACTGCACCGCCTGCACACAGCGAGAGCGCCGCTGAATAATGCAGACTAACGAAGGGCAGTCAACAGGGCGCCTTCTGATCGCCGTCACACCCTGCCGGCTGGTGCCAAAGAGCTGCTGACAGAAGACCGAATCAAAAGCTTTGTTATTAGCTCCTTTATTGCTGACGTTTTTTTTTTTTCGTCTCACATGGTGTTTGCTTTGGCAACAAGGGGACATTAACCTCAGCTATGTAATTTAGTGTTTAAACTTTGAGAGGAGAGCAGAAGGTCACGGGACCAATATCCTAAACACACACGTGGGCTTCGGCAGGTAGACGAGCTGTTTGCCTCGGCGGGCTCATCACGTGACCCCCCCCCCCCCCATCGCCATTAACCGCCGCCGCACCCTGAACATTGGACAGCTCTGAGATTAGGCATTACGTTCAGGCGAATCATAAAGCCGCTGAAAAAAAAAGACGCAGCGGTGTAAAAAAATAAAATGTTTGGGGCGAGTCTGTGCAGGAGGTGAGTTGAAGAAGAACGTTTTTACCGCAGTGGACTGGAATAGATGGGGTGGTTTCCATGGCAGCAATGATTCAGTAGCAACAGTGGGATAATCTGGTCCAGTCCAGGAAAACGAGGCCAAAAGGCCCGCGCTGCAGGAGAGATAATGATCTCTTTCAAGTTTTACGGGAATCTTTAAACTAGATACTTGAAAGTCACAGAGTTTAATTAACTTGCCACACGCAAAACCAACACAGAGAGGGAGGGAAAGGCTCTGGGACAAACATTATTTGAAATTTTGAGTTGCAGCTGTGGCTAAAAACACCTGTTTGATGCAATGGCAAGAAAATACTGACATATTTCTCTCAGTCTGTTGGGTTTGACAGTTGTCGTTGTAAGCAGCGACTTATTCCAGGCGAGAATTGGGAAATGGGAAATGAATATGAGGGGAAATTTTAAGGAAAGGGGGCCAAGCCGGAGTTCTGTGTGCAGGTGTAGAGCATCATCTTTTTACTCAATAGGAAAAAACTGCATTGCCTCAAAAAAGGCTGAAAAAAGGGGGTTATTTTGCTGTGTGCAAGCCTGCAAAAGGTAAAAGACTCATCCTCTTTCGTCACCGTGAAGTGATTTGAAGACACACTCACCTGCAGGCTGCGTGATGGATCCAGGAGAGTGGACGCCTACGAAGGCCGCATGGATCAAAAGAGCTCAAAGGAGATCAAACGGCTCACGAACTACTGAGCACCACTCAGCCAAGAGTTCACTGGGCGTCCTCTACGGGGAGACCTGCACCTGACCGGCACACACACCTGAGCAGACACCAAGATGCAGCCCGCAACCCCTCTGGCATCACCTCAGCTGCTCCCGACGCGCGCTTCCTCCGCGTGCGTCGCCATGTCGGCCCTTTGGCTTTCTAGTAATTCGACTTCTCTTACGCTGTCTGTCTCTGTCTCACCGTCAATCTGTCTTCCCGGTTGTCTTTCTGTTCAATCTCGGCAGCTCTGGTGTTGAATCATTAACGGCATCTCGAGGCTCCTCCCATCCCATCACGTAGAGGTGGGAAGGCAGGAGGAAGAGGAGGAGGAGGAGGAGGAGGAGGAGAATGCACTGGTAAAAAGGCTGAAGCCCACCTGCCGGAATGCACGATTGAACGTGATTTCAATAAATACTTTTGTACATCGAGGAAGAAGAACAATCTCTTTGTAATGTGACCACAGTCGTCACATTCACACGAGTGACAGCTGGAGTTGAAGGAAATCATGAGCGCCGAGGGGCCACCAGGGAAACTTTGATTACATCTGCTATGGATAGAAAGCGCCTGATGTGCAGAGTGAGTGGCATTAATGACATGAAGGGTTAGCATTGTGACAGAGGGCGTGGGCCTTTTATCGCTCACGGTTAATTATTGATACTAACTGGTTAATAAGTGACATCGACCTCACCAATCAGAGATAAAAGCTTCTCGGGTTTCATATCCGTATGATCATAATTCTTTAATTCAAGTGTCATTACAAAAAAAAAAGAAAAAAAAACATCAAGATTGTTCATAATGCCAAGAGTTCCTTCGGGTGCACGGTAACAATTTTAAACGGTATTGCAAACACTGATTGTGGCTACAGCTCATACAGAAGAATAATAACTAAATGCAAGTGAAAGTGGTTAAAGTCTGCAGAGAGATGATTAATAAATGAGCAAATAAACTTAATACTACATCATATTAATAACTATTAGCAATATTTGCTGCGACAATATTCACATTTCTTGTTACGAGTCCAACCACTACTAATAACGGCAAACATCACATGTTCTGGGTATCGTCATCATAAAACAATGTTTGTTTCATCAGTGCACCATTGGTATCACACACACACACACACACACAAAGACATTCAGCTCGCACACTGAGCTCAGATCAGTGATCAAAATCAAAACAAATTAAATCCTGTTTTTGTTTTTTTGAATCTGTTCTCCGGACATTGTGCGTCTGTGTCAAACAATAGGCACATTACAACTCCAACACCATTTCATTTCTTCACCATTTCTTTTTTTTAAGCGTTATTACATGATCGACTGCTGGTACACACTACCTCGAGTCCTTTTTACGGCGTCAGCGTATTCACCTGTGATGTACTGCATAATTTACAGCAAAGCACACTGCGGAAGCACATTCAAGCACACAATACTTTCTCATATTTATAGTTCAGTTTTTTGTTCAAATCAAAGCTCGGACAATGAACCCGTCTTTATCGCAGGAGTCATTTCTTCGTGATCGTTCTCCGATTGAGACAGTTTCAAACTGTTAGCAGGACTTCCTTCAAAGTATTGAGAAATTGTGTGCGTGTAAAGCATGCGTGCAGGGAGAACAATCCTATAACAAATGTTTTACACTTTAAGGAAAGCAAATCTGGCAAAACCAAACTAACCCACCAGGAAAAACTAACTATACAGTACGTGTGGCTCCTTCGCATTCGCTTCATTTCTATTTAAATTACATTTCAGAATAGATTTCGCACCTAAAACTCTTTATAAATAAAAGTGCATTTTGGTTTTGACACACTAGTGCATCAAGTCGGTTGGGACGGCGTGTAGGAGAAAGAATATGATTAAAATGGAATTATAGTCAATTATATTGACTGATTGAAAAGAAATTCTTAAACCAGTGTATAAATCCTTTTGTAGGATGTAATGAAGCATTGCACTTTAGTTATGCACTTTTTAAAAGCATTCAATAAATGAGAACCTGAGAGAACGGGGAGGTAGAGAGCATTGCTGTAGCGAGGTCAAAGGGTTGCACTTTACAGCTGCTCATTCTCCGTGCACACGCTGCGACCCGACATGTTTGCGGCATGCTGATGACTTGCAAAGCTGCGCGATGCACTTTTGTGAGTAGCTTTTTATTCAAAGCTGCGACGCCAGTCTCTAAATTTCCTTCTACAAAGGAGGCGACGCGTGCTCGTCCTTAACACCGCAGGCTCTCCGGATGTCCTTGGGGTGCTCGAAGGCGGCTTGGACAAACTGCCCAAACAGGCGCTCCATGTAGCTCTCCCCCCGGGGGAACAGACCCTGCAGGAAGGCGATGTGTCCACCGTGCGCCGTCAACAACAGGGCGACGTTAGGCAGGCTCTGGATCGTGGTTAATGGGAAGGCTGATGGGTCGGGAGAGAAAACACAATAAAAAAAAATAAAAAAAATTCATTAGATCCTAGGAGGAAGGATTACGCAGCGGCCCGTCGAAGGCCCGCCTTCCCCCCGTCGTCCACTCACCGTGTTGGGGAGAGAAGGGGTCGTCTGCAGCGTTCAAGCACAAGATGGGAACGGTGGTATTGTGGAGTTTGTTGTCCGGGCTGGCGTCAAAGTAATAGTCGGAGCAAGACTTATAACCGAACAGCAGAGAGGTGAAGCGCTCGTCGAACTCGCGGATAGTCTGCGCCTGAATGGAAAAGGAAAGGCCATCGAACACGCTGCAGAAGGAAACAGGAAGCTCTGACAAAAGAAAAAAAACAACCCTACCTTCAAGACGTGTTCGATATCCACCACTTTCTCCAGGACCTTCCTGTGCCTGCGAGAAACGTGGGGTTTTTTTGTAAACTGAATCGACGACACCTTTTTAAACTAACCGCACTCATTTATGAAGAAAATGTGACTTGTCCCACCTGGTGACAGCACTACACAGGCCGGCGGTGAGGTATCTGTTGAAGAGCAGCCAATTGAGCGGCTCCTCCATCGAAGCCGCCGACTTGAGGGCATTCCAGGGGGCCGAGATGGTGATGCCCGCCACCATCCCCGAGTCTGTGCGCTTACGGGCCAGGTAGTTCAACAGCAACATGCTGCGCATAAAGACAGAAATGCATTTCACCGTGAAAGAAGAAATGCCGGGCGGTTGAAAAATAACATCACAATGTGCTTCGACTCACCCTCCCAAAGACACACCAGCACCGAGCACCGGGGCAGATGGGTAAAGTCCTTTGATGTGCTGCACCACGTGCTCCAGGTCGGAGGTGTTGGCTGCACAGTAGGTGACGGGCGTCTGCAGCGAGCGGAGGGACAGAGAAGCAGCGTCAAGTGTCAGACTGGGCGTTACTCCGACGTGACTCGAGTCTCTCAATACCGCTAAACTACTGAAGCCCGTCCAGGTCACACGGGTGTGTTTGACTTTAAAAGAAATGACAGTGTCGACCCTTATGAATTGTTAATAGATTTTGGACAACAATGGATATCTAAGGCACAGACTCACAGTATAAGCTATAACAGGCTGTGGATACACTTAACAAGTCACTTTGGTTTTTTAGTCATGGTATTTTCTGACAGCGAGAAACTACTAAATATCTTATTCCTTCCACAAAGAGATAATGTATTAAAATTAGCCTGCGTGTGTGTACTAATCAGACATGGTTGCAGCACTTAGCACTTCATATAAACGCATATTAATGTTTGCTACGGTGGGCAGTTGTGGTTTAAACATTAATCCAATCAAACATCAGCGCAGTGCTCAGTGCAGGTCATAGTTTATTCTGTAATGATGGCACTCACCAACAACTCTTCGCCTCCGAGCCCTCTGTTGTTGAAAACCACACATCTGGAAAAAGACCACCAAGTCTATGATCACTGCTACTGGACATTCAGTTCAGTGAAATTAAAAGAAATGAGGTCAAACTTTACACAAGGTCATTTAGTTCTGATTAAGTTGCTGAATGGAAATGTTTGAGTGTCGATAAATCCTTAACTTATCTTCCTCGTCCTTAATAATTGCATCATTAAAGGGGGAGGGGCGACCCAACGGACCTGTAGCCGCGGCGGCGGGCCTGGTTGAGGGCGTGCAGCACGTAGGACTGCTTGCTGTTGCCCGTCAGGCCCGGAAGGATCAGCACTGTGGGCCGCGTGGAGGAGTCCGGGTAGGCAGCGCTGTCCTGATTGTCCATCCAGTCCAGCGAAATCTGACCTCCGTCCACGGTGGGGATCAGCTCACTGCCGGACGACGGGTGACACGTAAACATTAATGATATAAAAACATAACACATATATTTCGGCCGGGCCAAAGGGGGCCGGATCAGAACAAAGGGGTTCGTTCTTACTTGCGATAGGTGACGGGGGGGCGGGACTTGAGGACGGCGCAGACCAGGGTTTGAAGCCGGCCTCCCCAGCACCACGGAGTGGGACTGAAGCGCTCGGCCACCACGGGACAGTGCTTGTAGAGGAACGCACCGAAAGCCTGGCCAGAGACCAGGGCTGGTGTCTACAGAGGAAAACAAGGCCAAATTACAACAACCAAAAAAACAGTTATATAGAAATTAGTGTTTGTGGCAAGACAGGAAGCCACATAAAAACAGACAGTATGAGGGGGTAGTAGTGTGTAACAGCATGGTACAAAACACAAACCCGAAAATTAAACCACCGTTTATGTATAATGTATGGAAGTACATTTATAATGTAGAGTACTTTACACTTTCTGTACTGGTGAAATTGCCCGTGACTTTTGGAACGTTGCACACGACACACGTATAACGTGGCAGTAAACAACACCCACTTGAGTCCTTGATGGACATAATCGAAGGCTGGACCTTGAATATATGGCAAAGTAAGATATCATGATGTAATGGAAAACATGTGCACGTCCTGGACTTGCCGTTTTTCTTTAGTTTTATATAATTGGAAGTGTAAAATAATAACCGGTAACACTTTATTTCACTCTTCCTTTTAAGGTCTGACAGCGATCACAACTCCTCCCGTGAGAGGTCGATGACATAAAGCTGAACAAACAGTTCAATTCTTTAAAAAAAAAAAATTATATATTATAAATGAACCAATGTACAAATATGTGGTCGAGCTTAAATGAACTGTGTATGATGAACCATTCCAAAACACAGAGCCCAAGAAACTCACATTAGGAACAATAATATGCACACATATATAATAAATACTAATTCTTAATATCAATAAGAAGAACACAGGGACACCAGGATAAGAAGAGAACATGAGCAGAAGAGAGAAGGTGCGCACAGTGCGGTCATTCGGCAGCGTTGCCGCTAACCTTTTCCCGCAGACACTGACCTGGCGCTTGCGGCCCCACAGGTAGCACAGCGCGGCCGTGAGGGAGCACAGGAACACGGTGTACGGCCTGGAGACACACTCCCAGTATGTTCTCCACAGCTCCGAATGGGTTAAAAACATATTGCTATCGTGCAAGTTATAGCTACAGAAGAGAGCTAACGCCGGCTAGCTGACGGCGCTAAAACGGCTATAACGGTTTTCCGTGACCGACACAACGGCACAGAGATGCATCAAAAGGAGACGTGTAACGTTTAAAGTTACGGTAACGCCTGACCACCTGCCTTCATCACCACCGGATATAACGTGTACAGATGTGGTTACAGCCGCTCCGTCGTTCAGCGGCGCGTCCGCATCACCTCTGACAGTGATGGCAAAAAAACAAAAACAAAAGCCGCTATCCACCTGCGGGTTCGCTAACGGGTTTTTTTTCCACCCCCTCGGTAGGCGCGCCGCTTCTTCCGCGTTCACTCGGACCGGCAACCAAAGATCGTGTGTTCAAACAGACGCCTGCAATGTCAAGGGGCCGCCTTCGTCTTGTGTAATAACGTCCTTCACGGTGGGTGAGTGTATCCACGGACGGACTACAAATGTGGAAGTTATGGAACTGGTGCGCATGCGCTGTCTTTGCTTTTCTCCTTCTTCTTTCTTTAAAGCCCGGGCGGTTGGCCACGACAGCACGACGGGCGTTGGCGCCACACTGCGTACGTTTTTAAGAAGGAAACGTGCACGTGACAAACGCTGGAGCTATTTTATTATAGCAAGTTCGTTTTAAGTATAATTATTATTAGTCCAATGTCAAAGAGTATTTTCAATACCCGATTAATTTCAACTAACGTCACCGTGCATTCATACACAAGCGTGTGCCTGATTACATTGTTGCTGGTTTTGGGGGGCTTATGGAGAGATTTACTACATTTTAGGGTCTATATGTGAAGTGCACTTCAAATTTACTCTTAAAGTGGAACATTGAGAAAATAAGGCCGCCTTTTTTCCCTTCCTAGAAATCGAAGTCAGCTCTTTCCTTTATGTTCAAGCTTTGTACGGATAGAAAAAAGAATCCGAAATCTTTTACGTCCATTAAGTCCATTTAAGTCCACGTCCGCCATGATGACAACTCACAGGACGTAACAAATTACAACATTTCCCTTTGACATGCAAGTATAAACTTCACATCCAAGTCTCAGCTGTAGGCTATTTGACACTACAGACCTTTTAAATTCCTGTGTGACGCTCTAGAAACGCTCTAATTTGGTATAGAAACTACAATAACAAAGCAAGCACACAAAGCAATTCACAACGTATTCCCTGTTTATTGCATGAAATCTCTCAAAAAGGTTCCTTTTTAAATGCCAGGACTAGTTTATTCTAGTTCAGTGGAATTCCCGTAACCACCTCCGACTCAATACCACACTCGTCATTTCCACGCTTGATCTTGAAGAAACCTGAAATCATAAGACACGGGGAAGCATGTGACATGAAGAATAAGTGACCCAGAAACATGACTTCCCAAACTCTGGTTTTGTCGCACCTTTATCTCCCCAGTCGCTGTTCCAGGAGTTTGCAGCCAACCAGTAAGGCGTCCCTTTCTCCTCCCCCCAGCCGAGGATCTTGATGGCGTGACCGCCCAGCATCTCACCTGTCACGTGCTGGTACACACCTTCAGTAGAGCAGCAGGGAGTACAATGAAACAGGTCTGAAAGGCCAACTGCGGTTGCTTTCCCTCATTTCAAGATTTGAGGTCAACGTGGCAAAAAAAACTGCCAACGTTTATTATATTTTGCCGGAAAGATAGACACATACGAGGTTACCTTGGTAAAAATCTAATTTAGCTTAACTCTTCAACAATTTGAGAAGGACTCAACTGCACACGACTCATGTCCACAATGAGGCTTCTACAGCACACGGCTTCAGAGTGGCGGCCGTTCGAGAGACAAAGTCAACCCGGCCTCACCCGTCTTGTACAGCAGAAAATCCGCGTACACGGAGAAGGCGGCCTCCACGGGCCCGTACTTGAGCAGCTCGGTCATGATCTGCTCCTCTTGGGACGGGACGGCGTACGAGCGTCCGCCTGCGGAGGGAGGTGTGAGACGTGTGACTACAGGAGCCGCAGGCCCGGGAGGTGGTCGGCTCCTTTTTTTTTGGAGGTCTGTACCAAAGTGCTTGTCCTTGTGATAGGAGGGCGAGTATCCATCGACGCACTGCTCCTGGCACTTGGGGGTCTTCTCTTCCCCCTGGCAGGGGGGACGAGTCCCGTTCACGTGGTGCTCGCAGGAAGCGATGCTGTAGGGGCGGCAGCCTGTCACACGTACGCGTTATACAGCAGTTCGCTCTCGATACTTCCTTAAAAAAAAGCTTCGCGGACCGTCTCACTTACCGACGTCGGAGCCGTACAGGCCGCCCGTCACCAGGCCTTTCTTTACCCAGAACTCCCAAGCAGTCGACGGATAGCCGCCGAAACAGCTGCGTCCACAAGAACAAATTCAAATCAAGACACTGATAAACGTCCCCTTAAAAGACCTGGAATACGCTCATTTGTTTTTACTCTGACACTTACCCCATGCCACATTCGTCGCAGCAGGACAGCAGGTCTTCAGCAGAGATCTCCAAAGAGATCTTCCCACCGCTGTGGATGCACAACCTGTCGGACATCGCCTCCGCGGCACCGAAGGCCTGTGGGAAAGTGGGTTCAAGACAGCGCTGGGGGTTAAAGACTGACCCACCGGCTTCCCCGACCCACCGCCGCTGCGTCTCACCCAGCAGGACCCGCATGATCCCTGGTCTCTGATCTGTCCGACGGTGGGACAGTTGGGCCACTGCTGGCGCGCGTCGAAGCTGTCCGGGAGCTCCACGCCTTCGGTACTGTGAACCCTTGACCGAGAGAGAGAGAGAGAGATAGAGAGAGAGAGAGAGAGAGAGAGAGAGAGACGGTGAGCACCGCAGTCTGGGCCTCCACGGACACACACACACACACACACTCCCTCGTGGTTAAACTTACACCTGCGGCAGCTTCGGTCCATTCAGTATAGTCCCACACAGCCCCTCCACGTAGCCGGCGTCGACGTTGTGGAAGTTCAGGCCGGCCTGGAGCGAGAGGAGGCGGAGGTTAGAACGAGAGACGAGGGGGAATCACGGCGCGCTCCGTGAAACACCCACCTGGGTCGGAATTGACTCACCGTCCAGGTGGTGCCGGCCTCGTTGATGAGCTGGACCATCCGCGGGGAGGCGTGGGCGGCGAGGGGAGGCCGAGCCCGGGCGACGGAGAACGTCACGAGGACACAGAGGAGAGCCGCCGAATTCATCCTGAGGAAAAGCAGGACGGCGGTCAGGCTCGGACGGAACCACATGGGCAACGACGGTGAGCAATTAATGTCCTTTTATGGAGGGTGACCTTTGTGTTGTAGTTTAATGTGGAATTTTGAAGTTGGACAGAGTGGCATACAGAGGACACAGGTAATTTATTTATGTGTTGTATAGCGTGTAACTTTATACTTTGCAAGTTGTAGTTGAGTTAAAACCAATTCAAAACGAGGGTATGTTATATTTTCACTACCAAGATAATCAGCTGTCTCTTTCCAACCAACAACTTTCATTTACAACACTATTATAGAATAATATTTGCTGAATTTAGGGTATAATTGCTGGTGGAATAAGCCGTGTCAATGCTGGCAAACACCATGTTAAACGTGTTTCTTATTGACATTAAGTCAAATATAAAAAAGTATAATTGAAAATATAAATTGAATTCTTAATGACCCCCTAGAACACAAAAAGCAACAATATCTCAGAATAGAAGTTTGAATGTTTACCTGAGTTGCAGTTTGATGGAAGAAAATAAATGTCCGCTCACTTGTTACCTTCCTTTTTATAAGCAGCGAGTTATGGAATCACATGTCTGGTAAATGAACGCACGGTCAGGTAACATTTCATGTGACCCGTCTAAAGTGTCCTTCCAAAGGTTGAAAGATGATCTTAAATAACACAATAAAGCAGATGTGCAACTTATCAGTGTCACAAATTTGATGTTTTCAACAATTTCTGCAATACACTCATAGAAAGAAATATAAATAACAAAAACCTTTAGTGTTGAAATGTGCCTTTAACTCCGGCATAATCTGTACATAAAATCCCCATTCAGACCATTTAAATTATCTTTATTTGTTAAAATATGTACAAATCAAAATGACACATTACATAGCAATGTTTGTAGCTCTCCTTTGGTTCTGCACAAAGGTTCCTGTGCGCTAGCCTTTCTACTCACCAAAGCTGTGTTAAGGACACTTCAACTACCTTTATTTCTGTCATCAAATGCACCAGAAATGACATTTGATCACATTCGATCAGTCAGAACTACCTTAGGTGCCGTTCTTTTCTCCTTCTCGCAGTAAATGAGTTAAAGTGTTGGTATGAAGGATGCTGTCCATAGCATCTATGCAAACTTTAAAAGGAAAATGTTCTTTCATGTGAGTGGAATAGATTTAAGTAGCCCAAAATAAAACAAAACCTTGAATCAATTTTTTTCTCTTAAAATGTTGAAATATGAACATGAAAACATGTAAAAGCCAAACGCACTGAACTCTTGCAATACGAGTGCTACTCATGCTGGTGAGTAGTACTCATGCATTTACCGAGATGCATCATGGACAAGATAGAAATCACAATCAACCAACCCGAAGAACCGCTGCACTCCGGGACACGCCCACTTTAGGGCTGACTAGTGTTATATCCCAAAAAGGAATAGGACATTTCACCTGGGGATTTTGAAACGGACTACAGGTAGAAAAATTAAAAAAAAAAGGTCATTGTCCAAATTTTCAGTTTCACATTTCAACCGGCCATTTGTTGCCTCGCAGCCGCGTTGTGATGCAGCGCAGTAATGTCCTCTACGTAATGTTCAACATCACCACATATTTGACTCATATCGTCCATCCCTGCTCTGCACGCCGTGACGAAGAGGAACGCAGTGGGAGGAAGAAGATCTCAATATCCTACAGTCAGACAGGGGGGGAGGAGGGGGGCGAGGGTTTCTGAGTCTGGGTGTGTGGGGGGGGGTCACTGTCCTCCGTGCACGTCGCCGCCGCCCTGAGCCTGTGCCGCGGTGGCGCTGAGGTACTGCCAGCTAAGAGCGGCGAGCAGCATGGCGGCGGACAGGTACATGGGCGACATGTGGTGGGTCCTGGCGGGCAGGTTGGACTGGGACACGGACGACTTCTCCTTGATCACAGCCAGGATGTGCAGCGTTTTGTCCCGCGTCGGGTCCCTATGGGAGACCTTCTGTAACATCTGCAGAGCAAGAGCGCTTTTATTAAAATGCTCCGAGTGTGGCGGAAATACACACACACATATGCGCGCACACACGCACCTCCTGGCTGTACTGGGAGATGATGGTCTGCACGGCGGCCATGTTGGTGGCCTCCATCATGAGTGTGACGGCCTGTCCCTTCCTGATCTTCACCACTCCCTTGAACACCATGGGGTTGTTGTAGCAGGACGACAGCGTCGCTATCGCCATCACCTGGTCAAGGGAGGGGGGGGGGGCAGACATTTAGTTAACTGGAAACGTGGAACATTTATTAAGCCACACAGAATATTTCTAACGATCCTTCCGTTTTGTTCCATGTTGGTTTCTCAATAGTCTGAGTTCAGTCAACTTTATCCTACTAATTCATTTAATTATTTTTAACATTGTTTTAATCTTCTGTTCACTTGACTATTTTATCTGGTCTCATCATTATCTGTTCTTTATTCACGTGCAGTGTAACTACCGTTTTCCTTAAAATAAAAAAATAAAAAAGTAACATTATCATACGGGAGGATTAAAAGTTAGATTTTTAGGTCATACAAATAAAAACCACGGCATCGCTAGGTCTCGTTACGAGTCGGCGGTCACCTGCGGAATGGCACAGAAATTGAAGACGCTCTGGTTGCGCAGGCGGGACAGGTAGGCGAGGACGTCCGGAACGTGTCTCAGAGCATCGGTGACCAGCAGGTTGAGACAGGAGAGACCCGAATCGAGCCTCTCCGGATGGGCAAAGTCCTCCAGGCGACCCGCGAACTGACTCCAGGCCTGCACGGGGGACACCGGGCATTAAAACACGTGATCTACCGCGCGTGACTCCAGTCACGCACACATAGGAGAGGGGTGGGGGGGGGGAGAAAAGCAAACACACTCTCCAACCGGACAAAAGGAACCCGTTCTACCTCGTGTGGCCAAAAGGCACGTCCCACTTGAGTGTCCTCCAGATAGTCCCGGATGATGTTGGTCTTCTGGAGGAACAGGCCCATGGAGTTTGCCAGCTCGCTGTCGCGCCCCACCTCGGGGTCCTCCAGCTGGGACGCGGAGAAGAGCTGAGACAGGCCGATGCCCACCAGCCCCGCCACGTAATGGCAATACTGCACGAGAGGAGGAAACGCCGGCTTCAGTGGTTTTATTGTGCCGGCACAGTGTCCATTATGAAAGGATGAAAACGCCTGTTTTTTGGTTGGGTTTGTAGGACGTTTGCCATTGATCTTTTACCAAGTCCCACTCCTTCATGGAGCCCACTTTCTTCTCCAGGAACTCGGCCATCCCTCCTCCCATCCGGTGGCAGATATCCGAGATGACGTCTCTGTACTCCTGAGCGAGGTTTCTGAATTCCAGTGATATCTGGGGGGGGTTTGAAGGTATTTATAACAGCTGTGAATATCAGCGACCAAGAAAAACCAACAAACCGAGCTCTCTCAGCAACACGTGGGACTATTCTGTCATTGAGTAAGAACTAAACAATGAATTCTATTCAAAAGGAGGGCAATATGCAGTACGTGCAGTGCACACTGACCGTGGGGAAGTCGGCCAGGACCTGCCGGTCTTTCTCCTGGCTCTCGGTGAAGCACCACGCGTCCTGGTACAGGTAGGTGTGGAAGTCATTCAGCATGGGCACCTTCTTGTCCAGAGGGATCGTCATGTCGTCCTCCACCGTGTCCAGCGCTCGCAGCACCAGGTAGAAGATGCACACGGCGTGTCTGCACGACAAACACAGGAGGAATGTGGGTGTTCATTTGAGTTATTGCTGCAATACAGCTGCTCCAAACCATAATCCCAAGTATTTGTTGGTTCCAGATTATTTGATGCAATTAGCTGTAAATTGAATGTTAGGGATAACGGCAAAGGCAATTTTAAGACATCAAATCTTGAGCTCTACATATGCCTGTTAAAATGATGGTATCAAAATATCAATAGCCGAATAGATAATGAGTAGCAGTATTAAGGAACATGAATAAATTAAATAAATGTATCTTCTGTTATAGAGCAGATGTACGTTTGAGTTTCTGGTTTAGTCCTGAAGTCCCTAAAACTGGCCCCCATGTGTTGCAGTGCATTTTGGTTTTATTAAGCCTGTTAAATATCGACAGGCTTTGGGACACGACCCCATGTTGTTGTTGACATAATGTCCGAACCCCTCGTAGTAGTTTTTTCTTCTTATAAAAAAAATAAAAAAAATGTTTGCAGAAATGGGGAACTGAACCCAACAACAAACTAGTTCTGCTCTGGAAGGGGAGACGCATGCATGCATGCACACACACAGACACACACCCGTGCACACAGCTTTTCACCCACCTCAGCTCCCCGTCCAGCGCCTGGATCACAGCTGCGAAGCTGCGGCTGGTCTGGTTCAGGTACAGGTAGCACGTCCGCAGACTCTCGCTCATGGACTCCTGGTAGGAGAGACAGAGGAAGCTCGTGCGTCGGTAGGAGCCCGCGGGTCGGAAGGCGCTGGAGGGTCGGCAGGCCTCCTGCAGGCCCCGCTCGCCCACCCTCCAGCCCAGCAGGAGGGACCGAGGAGCGGACCCGCCGCCCCGCGGTGCGACCGAGAGGGAGCGCCTGAGCACGGACAGCGAGGCGGGACACTTGCAGCAAGCTCCGGCCATGCGAAGTCACCCCGGGCGGCGGGGCTGCGTGCGCGTCCCACGAAAAGGACACGAGGGGTCGAGTGGGGTAGAACTTTTTTGCTCCTCCGCGCTGACCTCAGAACAGTCTCGCTGCGCAGCGTTTGTCGAAATGCTGTTGTGACGACGTGGCTCCACCCACCTCCACCCACCAACCAACAACAACGTCGCCATCTGCAAGTCCACTCAATTTGCGACTGCGTACGTTATGAAAAAAAAAAAAAAAACACCACAACACAGAGGCTTCCCAGCACGCGTGGTAGCGACAAATACAAGTGTGTCTGTTAAAAAAAGCACCCAAATTGAATTTCCCCCTAAATAGTTCAACATTTAATTTATCCGGTAGACCCCTCTAATCGCATGTGGTACGTAAACACTGATAGTTTTTCATTGTTTCACATTAAGTAAAAAAATAAACGACAGCCATAAAAGTTGAAATGTATTGCCCCCAGTGCCTGCGAGCGTGTCTCCCACTACGTCACGTATCTGACACTGCAGTCACACGACCAGCAGTTAACCAATAATATGAAGGCGCATCGGGGTTTCAACGCTCCACTAGTTTTGCCTGCATTTCAAAATAAGAGCGCAGTGTTACTCAAAATAACTTCATCCAGTGTTTTAACAAAACTCTCCTCACTGCATCGAACTAGCGGATTGAGAATAAACCAGATTAGGCCTCTATGAGCTGCATAACAGCAGGTTATACTAGAGATTTCGAAATAGAGAGTTGGTTTAACCACATTTGCAGAACACGACCTAGAAGTGATACTGTTTTGGGGAAGTTGCTACGCATCAATGAAGCACAAGGTGGTTGGTCTGTGAAAAAGGGTGATATTTTATATTAGTATACAGTACCACAATGATTAGGTTCGCTAGGGTTAATCCATTTGTCTGGGTGGTTTACCAATCCTGCAAACCCAAATAAAACACCACTAAAGACTGTTCAAACCAGTATGCGCTCTCTATGTCTCTCACTGGGTCACATTGAGGTTAAAACATTGGGATTAGCTGCTAAACATGCGCACAACATCCAACCGCGCCGTTGAACCCTCCAAGCTCATTATGTAACGTCAATCCCAATCGTCCCATCCTCCTGTCTACATCCGAGCCAAAGCAGGTGTGAGTGACCTAAGTGGTTCAACGAGCTGACTAGGTTGGATCCATTACAACGTGAATTTCCGTTTGCACAGAATATCGGTCTGTGGTCTGTGTGCCACTCGAAAGTCAAACACGTGAATGAATCCTGCGTGTTTTCTTCACCCGGCGAACGTTTTTTTAAAAAAAAAAAAAGAAAACAGAGGGTTTTACTCACGTAATCCAACTTCGGCATGATGGTTCCGCATCCCCCCATTTTGAATTTGAACAGGTTGAATATCTCTTCCGGGTGGCCCAGTGACTTCACGATGTCCATGGCGCTTCGGCGGGGCTTTCGGCTGTTACGCTGACAAACTGATGTGTAAACCGGGAGAGATGTTCCCCATGCGAGCGAGGCGTCGCGGAGGTGCAGCGGGCTGCGGTGGCACCGCGGAGGGAGGGTCGGCTTGAGAGGTCGTCAGATCCAGCGACGCATCCGATTGGCCCCTCGGGCCATGGGCACAGGGCGCAGCGTCCAATGGGGGACCAGAGCGTCTGGTGTGATGTCCCGCCTAAGCGGACGGTCGGTGGAGCGCGGTTTCTGATTGGTCGGCGATTCATCCTTCAGGGAAACCATACCTGCTCATTGAATTTATATAACCACACATGATTTTACTGTTCTAACCTTCATTTCATGTTGTGCATTAGAATGAGTACAATTCATGTATGTGTATATTGTGTCTGGTCTGACGTTTTAATGATTATCCATTCAATCCATAATGTGAAAGGGTTACGGTAGGATACTATTTTTTTATCCAATTCAGAAAAATGGAAATTGGTTGTTTATATAAGTAACATTATGTAGCGGATTACTGTGATAATCCACTCTACACACAATTACATAACAGTACTAAATACACCAGTGCCAGTGAAATACATTTTATTATGAGTTTAAATGACGTAAGATAATCAATAGGTGTCTTCCGTCATGGTAGTCTGAGTTAAACTGCCTCGATGTTAAGTAGTAATTAACTACAGAAGTGCGCTGTTGATGGACACAGTCACTTCAGGGATTAAAGACCCCTGAGAAACAGTCCAGCGGACCTCGGCCTTATCATAAGCAAAGGGGCATCTAATGACATTGGCCGATGGCTCTAAGTGTCCCGGGAAGCCGTGACAGTGTGACAGCGAGCCAACATGCACAGCATAGACTGAACTGACAGCAGGGGTCCGGCCTATGTTTCCTCAGCTCTGTGTTCCCTGAGTCCTGACGCTCCCTCGGTATCCTGTTCCCTTGTTCTCTTAGTTCCCTCGTGTTTGCAGCACATTTTAGTACTTGAGGCTGATAATGCAAGAATGATTCATAATCTACGCACCATGAAGGCTGTGACACAATTTGTGCGTTGGCTTTTAATTAGACTTTCAGCTCAGTTATCTGACACCCTCCAGGCTCAAATGACTCGAGACTCAGGTTTCAACAGTGATGGAAGGCGAATGGCGGAGGACAAATATGCCGAGTTCATCGGGGAGAAGCCGGCCGAAGACTTCAATCAACGCGGCGTCCAGCTTTTCATCAAAGACGTCGCAATGTTCACCAAAAATGCTTCGTCTTTATTGGTTTCCTCGGTAGAGACACAGTTGCACACCGAGAAAGTCCTCACGTCTCCCCCACTGTGTCTTCACCTACAGCACAACAAAAATGGTGACCTGCAGTTATACTGGAGTGGATTGTTTTTTTTGTTTTTTTTTTACATATATGCTCATATATTTGTTGGTACATGTGTTTGTCACAAGCTAATCAAAGCAATGAGTATTAATAACAATCTGTACAGTCTGATACAACACATCAACACCTCAGCTAGAAGATGATAGTTAGATGACTGAGAGGTCATTTAATAATAATAAATACTGGGGGGGTGAAGATGCGTTAGCTTTCTTATGGATGCACATCTGCTCTTCCGTCAGCAGAGGGCGCTATGTACAACTACTTCCATCCACATTCATCATGCTCGCTGTATAGGTAGTTTTTCATGTATTTTTTCCAAAGAGGTTTCAATACTGACGTGGTGTTTTTTTTTTTTTTTTTTACATTTTAAATAAAAAAGTAAGGCACATTGTTCAGGACTGATGCAGGAACAGAAGGCCAGCAGGGGACTTCTTCTATCGCGTGGGAAATCAAAGATCATATTTCTGGTGTTGAGGAGTGATGAATGTTTTGAGCAGTTTTTTCTAAATTACAGTAAGTTAGACTAGATGACAGTGCCGCTCTATTGCTGCTGAAATTACTGTATTTTTATGTGTGGAGCTGAATATATTCTTTAAAAGATTTAATAGCAACGTGCTTTATCAAATATTCTGGACAATCAAACGTTTCAATAGTTTAAAACTTCGAAACAGCCACAAAACTGAAAACGCACCACAGTGGTGTTTGTGTATTAGTAAGTAACCGGCAAATTGTTTGATCAATGAAATACCATGAAAGTGTGTAGATGTAGTTGTTTTTGTTTTTTGAGCTGACCATCGTGCAACCTTTTTAAACCAAGGTGTCTTTTGATTATTTCCGTGATTGGAGCGTTCGAGCGTAATTCTTTTGGCGAAATTGTCAAGATGAAAATGAAAACAATTACATTGAAATAAAAATAGACATTAACTGTGATTCGTTACTGGTTTATGTTACAGCATCCGCCGCACTGGCGTTGTGTAATCACAGTGTTGCCCTCTAACAAAAATCCACCCGGTCCATCGGTATCTCTGCAGTCCTGTTTAAGATCTCATCCAGATTCCTTTTGTCCCGAAGCATTGCACTGCAGACTCTGAGCGGTGTGAAGGCTGCAGGAGCGTCTGCGTCCACGGCGGCAGTCTTGCTTCCCGGAGACGCTCGTCTCTCTGTGGAGAGTTTAATCGGTGGGGCGTGAACATGCGCCGTCGCAGGTCCTCTAGGCCAGGATGAGGTTGTTCCAGGGCTCAGCTTTGGAGCCAGAAGACACGCCGTGGCCCCCGGGGGTCATCTTGAGAGGAATGCCTCCGCCTTGGGCTGCCATGTAGGCCGGCAGGGCTGAAATCTAAAGGGCCGAGGGAGCACAAAACTGTTATTTGTCCTTTGACCGGTATGATAAATACTCATATCATTCATGCAAAACAATCCTCATAGGTCATTTAGTTTTAAAGGACCTTTTGGACCTCGTCATTAGGCCTTCAGGTGATATAATCCGGCTTATTAGCTTCTATTTGATGAGCAATGAGGGCCTGCATCGTCTTTCGTGATCCCAATTACAGACTCTAATGTACAAGCTCAAGAATTTGACCTAAAAGCCGCCCCCACCTGTGCGTGTGCGCTGTGGTGTGTGTACAAGCTGTGGGTGTCGGGCTCCGTCTTTATCGGCCGAGGCTCCTCGGCGGTGGCGGAGGCCCGGGGAGTGCTGCTGGGCGTGACTTGAGTCCCGTCACTGCCCGGGGTCCCTGTGCGGCGCGCCAGGACAGTCACAGGTCATTGGTCACGTTATGCAGTATGCACACGGGAAAGGAACTGCGACCCCCTGTGATCCACACAAATCTAAGCGCCATGTGGTTCTGAAAAACTCACCGGTTTGGGACTTGTTGAGGTTTTTGGGTTTACGTTTGCGGGTCTGGATCCCCTCTTTCTTCATGGCCAGGGGTCGCGCTACCTGTCAGCACACGCGGACAGTTACACACAGAAGAACCAGGAGGAGGAGGAGAAGTGCGGCCTGCGAACAGGTCCGTTGACCTGCTGGGTCGCACACTCACCCCGTGCAGTTTCATGTAGAGGCCGCAGGCGTTGCACACCGGCTCCCCCTCTGCGTTCCGTCGCCAAAGGGTGGTGGTGGTGGTGTGACAGTTGGTGCAGGACAAGCCAACCCTCCTGGAGGCCGACTGCAAGCGCAGAAAGAACGGCACACGTTAAAAAAAAAAAGGGAGAACATCTCCCGGAGGAACGCCGCAGGTGAATTTATATCGCTGTCACCCACCAGCCGCCGCTGAGGTTTGATGAGGGGCCTGTTGATGCCGTTCATCTTGTGGTACAGTCCGCAGGCGTTGCACAGGTAGTGGCCCGTCCCATCTCGCCTCCACAGGGGGGTCGACATCGCCCCGCAGTTCACGCACTCTCGCCCCTCGGCGAAGTCGTCGAAAAGGTCTGACGGAGGACGACCGGGAAAGGGGGGGGGGGGGGGGGGGATATTTCAAAACAACGTTTTTCCATTCGACCACAAACTTACATAGTTCTCTAAGAGTAATACGAAACACATTGTTTGCCCAACAGAATATTCACAGTTCACAGTTCATGTTAGATAAACATAAACAATGAACACTTTGCTGCGTTAACAGGTGCAGAGGCGTCTCCACACCAGCAGGAGGTGCAGCCTGCCCTCCTACAGGCCCACACAACAGCTAGATCCCCCCCCCCCCCCATCTCTCACCATTAAGCCTTAAGAATCGGCTGCAACTACAGACGGAGACTTTGTATCTCTTTCTGCATCTCTCTCTCAGTTAGCACCTCATGCATTGTATCTCATGCATTGTATCTCATGCATTGTTGCGCATGCTCTCTGTGAAGAACCACTCAGCCTCAGCAGGGGAAGGAGGCACCAAACAGTGGTTTGATGGCGAAGAGCAAGAGTTTCTATATTCATCTGCGACCGTGGAGAATAAATTGAGGGAAATTTGTGAAACACCAGCCTATTCATTGCAAAAGTCACAATAGAATGACATTATTTGCACGTTCCTCGTCATCAAAAGGATGAATCTGGCCTCCGTCTGCTCCTCTTCCAAGGCTGAGAGCAGAGCAGACGCAGCGGGGCAAACTGACCTTGAGCCATTCGCAGTCAATACAAAAGAAACGCTGCAGCGTGTGTTCGTCTGAAAAGAGCTTCTTGTTTTTTTTTATTTTTTTATTTCGCCTTGTAAATGTCAGCGTGTGTACTTATCAGGGGTTCTGACGCTTGAAGGGGGGGGGGGGGGGGGGGAGAGGTGAAAAGAGCTGTGAGATATGTGAACGCTCGTCCTGTACAGCTTTTATTGTGTTTTTAATTTGGTTAAAAAGGCATCACATTGGCAGCAATGATTATTTATCAGCTTTACACCTATTTATTTTCGTTTTTTTGGAGATATCACACTTCTAATGACAACTCATGTAAAGAAAGACATGCAGAACCTGTGATCAATAAAATATGATAATATTGGGCGGGGCTTTTTTTTTACAATAGTGTATAAAGTCCCTGAACTTAACTTGACTATGCAATTTTATACCCTTTTACTCAAAAACTATTTGAAGGATGTAGTTAAACATTTTGATTTAATTTAAAAAAACACAAGATAAGTGTGTAGAATATAATACATAACCAACTTTTTTTTATTGTTTATGAGCTCCATTATTCCAATTATCCATTATTCTAATTATCCATTATTCCAATTATCCATTATTCTAATTATCCATTATTCCAATTATTCTGAACATCGCGGATGTTCAGAATAATTGGAATAATGGATAATTAAAATGCAATTTAAAATGCACCATTAAGGAAACATCCAGTTTCCCGTCCCTCCAAATCACCAACACATCGATGGAGGCTTCCACTGCGCGGCTCAACGCCGCTTCGTCCGACACGGAGGTTGGATTTTATTTCATGTGCGTGTGAAACAACGAGCCTGAGACATCTCTGAAGAAAAGCAGTGAGTCGACGGGCTGAACGCCGTGATTTGATTGTCATTGTCATCCCGTGATGAGGTCAGTGTGGATCAATGCTGCTATCGGTTAAACAGATTAAAAGAGATTAATGCAAATGATTATCACACAAACAATTCTAATGAGACAGGAAGTTCTTAATCTGCTGTTAGTCAACTGTTAATAAGACAAAACTAACAATAATAAGTCATTGTTATATAATATTAATAATAATGATAATAATAGGCAGTCAAAACTGACAAATAAGCCAATCAATGTGTTGGAAAAGTCCATTGCAAATCTTAACTGATAAGTTAATCCTATTAACTGAAGATAAAACAAACATGTTTATTATGGAATTTAAAGTGGCTCAATAATGGTGGATTATTAAATTAAACATAATATTATCGATTGTGATTAAGACTCATGACATTATTTTATGCATAAAGTAAATAATTGTAAAATCTCATCTTCTATATGTATATGTTTCGAGTAAAAGTGAAATATAAATCAATTTCACTCAATGACTTTCTCAAAGTAATTATTATAACTATAATGCAATTGCCAAAAACCTTCCAAAAACGTCGTGGTTAAATAATCCTCTGGGTTAAACTGACATCTCTTTGAGGAACACGTGATCAATAACAAAAAAACATCGGTGAATGAACCGTTCTGCATGATTCAGTCTGTTTTTAAACAATGACATTTAGACATTTTCGTTCGACAGAAGTTTGAGGAATAAGAATATTCCTCGTTTTAGGAAATACGTG